>JAWZYT010001115.1:0-195000 GCA_034508575.1 Petrolisthes manimaculis
TGATGGAGTGAGGAAGAAAGAGGGAGTGAGATGATGGAGTGAGGAAGAAAGAGGAGTGAGATGATGGAGTGAGGAAGAAAGAGGAGTGAGATAGATAGAGGGAGAAGTACGGTAGCCTAGAGAGGAAGAGGAATGAAGAACAGAAGAGAACAGCAATTAACGCCAGAAACTATTCACAAATCCATAGAGCTAAATATATTATAATGCCTATACTAACTACACACGTTGACAAATATATATCACTCTATTATATATTATCATAAGTTGTAGGTAGAAAGGAGTATCAAGAGGAATGAGGCTATCTAATATCAGAGAGAGAGAGAGAGAGAGAGAGAGAGAGAGAGAGAGAGAGAGAGAGACTGACTAAGGCTTAAGTGTCAAAGTGCCGTGTGTCAAGTGTCAAACAGAGGAAGGAAAAACAAACAAAAAACACATGAGGGCACCGTATCAAAGAGAGAGAGAGAGAGAGGAGAGAGAGGAGAGAGAGAGAGAGAGAGAGAGAGAGAGAGAGAGGAGAGAGAGAGGAGAGAGAGAGAGAGAGAGAGAGAGAGAGAGAGGTTAAGATTAAATATACGAGAGAAAGAGAGAGAGAGAGAGGGAGGGAGGGAGAGGGAAGGTGAAGATGAAATTTAACACACACACAGACAGAGAGAGAGAGAGAAGATTAAATATACGAGAGAGAAGAGAAGAGAGAGAGAGAGAGGAGAGAGGGAGAGGAAGGTGAAGAGGAAATTTAACACACACACACACACACACAGATAGAGAGAGAGAGAGAGAGAGAGAGAGTTACATAGAGTTACATAGAATCACAGACCACAACAGACCTTACGGTCCACACGGGGTGATCTGATTAGAAGGTTATTGGTAGAGAATGAATATCTCCCCAGTGATAGTCGTAGGTAAGAATAGCAAAGTAGAAGGCTCTCTCCCCACCCTCCAATCCCTCCGGCCTGAGCCGTACTGGAAATAAAGTTAGGAGTCAGAACCTTGTGGAGTTGGTAAAGAGAAAACTCCACAAGGAAATTTATAGGAAAGATAGAAAGTAGTTGAAATTTGGCTAACTTGCCACCTGTAATGGGCAAAAAATTATTCATTAGTAAACATCGAAAGTCGGGATTAGATGCAAGGTGTTTATCAAGGCGACGTTTGAAGCTGTCTACTGTGTTACATTCTATTATGTTACGGGGAAGCCCATTCCATAAGTTGACGACCTCGGTTAAAAAAGAAATTCTTGGATTCGTGTGAGTATAAAAGATTTACCTATGATTTTACAGCCATTACCTCTCGTGTAGTTTGATTGATCGATATTGAAAATATTTGTTTGCAGGTCCATATTATCTATGCCTTTGATTATTTTGAATACCTGGATTAAGTCGCCTCTCAATCTACGTTGTGCTAATTTATTTAGCCGCTCTTCATACGTTTTGTTTCGTAGACATGGTATCATTTTAGTAACTCTACGTTGGACTCGTTCCAATTTTACTATATCTTTCTGGTAGTAGAGAGAGAGAGAGAGAGAGAGAGAGAGAGAGAGAGAGAGAGAGAGAGAGAGAGAGAGAGAGAGAGAGAGAGAGAGAGAGAGAGAGAGAGAGAGAGAAGATCCGAGAACTATGAAGATAAAAACAGATAGCTATGGCTGAGGTTAATGAGGGATGATGATGATGATGATTATGTGAGATAAGAAGTGGACAATGAAGCATAGAGAACACACAAAGACGACCACCAGCTACTGAAGGGCAGATAAAGCGAGAGAGAGGGGTGGAATAACAATAATGATGAGAGAGAGAGAGAGAGGGAGGGGGAGAGAGACTGATTTACGAAGGGAGAAATACGAAAAGGTGTGTGTGTGTGTGTGAGAGAGAGAGAGAGAGAGAGAGAGAGAGAGAGAGAGAGAGAGAGAGAGAGAGAGAGACTGATTTACGAAGGGAGAAATATGAAAAGCTATATGTACGGAGAGAGAGAGAGAGAGAGAGAGAGAGAGAGAGAGAGAGAGAGATTTATATATTAAGAATTGAGGGACTTCGGTGTGGATCAAGGAGGGAAGAGAATTTTTTTATTATTATTATTATTATTATTATTATTGAGGGCATAGTTTTAGCTGCTGTCATCATTGCTTTCGTTGTTCTTTTTATTCCAAGTTTGTGTGTCTTAGTGCTGCTTTAAGTTGACCTGAGCATTACAGTGTAGAAGGTGAAGGTTCAGTAATGTATATCTATATTTTTATTGACTTCTCACGCCGTTACGTTAAGGCCTAATAAGCGTCCACACCAGCGGACATCCCCGACGGGCAAACAAGTGTTACCAAATCACGGTGTGGACAACACAAGTGTGCTCATTATCATAGAGACATAGACAATGGTCGGTGGGATCAAAGCCACAAAAAGCGAGGGATATTTCTCACAGAAACTAATGTACGGTACCCTGCTAATGCCCGCTCGTGTGGACAGGGTGGACTCCTTGTGTGTGTGTGTGTGTCTGTAACTATAATAATTGTGATTTGCAGTTTTCATAAATAGTCAAATTAAAAAAATAGACCATCATTACTATCATCATCATCATCATCACCACATCATAATTACCACCAATATCACACCATCACCACCATCATTATTATCAGTATTACCATCACAACATCATCATCATCATCATCACTAAGAAAAACATATAAACGTACTATATCCAATTAATTTTTCACTGCACGCCTCCCTACTCTCCCCTTCACTTCCCAGGCTGTTTTTTTGTCCATTATTCCGGCAGAGTTGGTCTCCCGCTACTTTCCTCAATTAGCTCTATGGTCGGACCAGCCATGTGTGAAAGAGTCAAGGATAATTATTTTGGTCGCTCGTGTGTGTGTGTGTGTGTGTGTGTGTGTGTGTTATAAGATTCCTCTCCCAGTAATGTAATGATATTGTGATGTTGCATACTTGTCATTATCGGTTTTGTGTGTGTGTGTGTGTTACGAACTATTTTAAGTGGTTGTGGGAGTGGAGGGGAAGACTGGCAGAGGAACACAGGCACCAGAAGAAGTTTAAAGCAAATCACCTCCAGTCCACCAAGGCCATTCAGACGTGTATAGACTACAGAAAGAATTATGAACTGAGTGAAGGAAAAGATGCATGGAGTATCCGAGTAGGAAGCAAGTTGGTTTGTTTTAAGGAATCACTAGCTCTTCAAGCCTACACTACCTCTCTCTCTCTCTCTCTCTCTCTCTCTCTCTCTCTCTCTCTCTCTCTTTTTTTAGGATGAAAGTAGGCCGTCCTAGACCCAGAAGACCCTGTAGGACGAGAAGGTTAGAAGGTAATAGAGACAAGGCAGCAAGCACGAAGGAATTAGAAGGTAAAAAGAGATTTGGGATCATTTGGCAACACTTAATTGAGCTGGTTGGGAGGAAATTAAGGAATTAATGAACTGAAGGCTCGGTAATATTTTTAAAGATAGATTATTAGATATAGATTGATTGAGAGATAAATACTTAGGATAATTAACAGCGATAAATAATTAGATAATGCAGAAAGGTATCTATATAAAAACAAATACAGACAAATATAAGACTAGACAAATATATACTGTAGATGGAAATGAAACTATAAAATAATACAGTACAGTAGTCCTACCCTGAAGTTGTTGAATTAGAAATGCCTCACACAACATCAAAACAATACACTCACTGTCCTCTAAACCGTTGAGTGGTGAAGATGTGGTGATGCTGGTGATGGTGGTGGTAGTGGTGGTTGTGGTGATGGTGGAGAGCCTCTTCTGGTCAGCTGGTGTGATGGTGATAGCGAGCAACACCACCAGCACTATCATCACTGAGGCCATGCTGTCGGTAGCCTAATCCTCACCACACACCACCAAGCTACTCTCTCTCTCTCTCTCTCTCTCTCTCCTACGGACCCAAGCCAATAAATACCTCTCCTTTTTTCCAGTCACTCTTCCTCCTTTCTTTTCTTCCGTGTTTGTTGTCCCTCTTGTCTATCTCAAGATAGCTTCTCTTTTTTGGTGTCAAGTCTTTCTGGCCTACCACATTCCTCTTTCCTTCCCCGTTATCATAGTCTCTCTCTCCCTCTCTCTCTGTCAGTGGCCCCGTGACTCTTGCGAGGACCCGAGATTATTGAGTGTATAGATGACGACACCTTGTTCATTCACGTCACTGTCACTATGTACTAGAGATAAATTTAATTTAAGTACTTCTTAAATTGTTCTATTATTGTCGTTTATTCAAGTATCACACAATTTGCTTTTTTCATGGGTCATTGTAATCATAGATTATCTTTTCACCTTTTCCTATATTATTATGTCAAATAATAAAATATAATATAATTGCTTCATATTCGCCCGTATACTTTTCCAAACATATCGCTCTTGTTAATTAAGTACAGGAACTACTAAGTTTCTGCACTGCACTTTTTCTTCCATATACACTTAACTAACTACAATGATCAGGAAAGCAGTACTGAATCAATCCGACCTTAATAAATATTCTTCACTGTGCTTGTTTAGACACTTTAGGAAAACTTGATAACGCGATATTATTACTTCGTGAATAATTGAACGACTATGCTATAGAATACATGTTCATTATTTCAAAAGATTCGAAAGTTTTAGATATGTCACGGCGGAAAAAAAAATTCAACTTAACATTCCCACTCTTCTCGTTAGTTCAGTATTTCAGGCATGTTTAAACCTGAATAACCAATGAATGGCATGTGATCTCAAACGCAGTACTTGATGATGAATGTGTACCTTGAAAATGAATAAACGTCCCTGGCAGTCTGGTAAAAAACAAACATGATGCGGCATGCTCAGACACGAACCCCGAGAGCCGAGTCACACACACCCTCCCCCTCTGACGTCCGTTCTTCCACTGCCGTAACGTGCCGCCCGTTTACTGATTCCGAGTCCTTTAAACGAGAGTCCTGACCGTCCGAGAGCGAAGTTGGGGCCAGATTGCATGTTTGTTGTTTATTTATTTTCATTATGATGTCGTTTATTTACCTTTACTCTATGATTTAATATCTAATTTTTCAAAACCTTTCATTATTTTGCTGCCGACAGGTGCCTCGCGTACCACCACCATCAGTCACCTCTTGTCGCTTTCATCTATCATCACTGCCATCTCCTCATCCATCAGGGATGTTTTGACAGCATGAAACAATTCGTACACGTTCGAACCTTCCCGAGATATCACAGGCGAACCCTCCAATGGTGAAAGGAAGGTTTGACTTAATTAGGAGTTATTATTGTGTATATCGGTAAATTAACCAGGCTGGAGTGGGGTACGTCATCATAGCATATTTACCATTAACACCGTCTCCCTCATTTCATGTGTTGGTTTTATCACAAGCTTAGAATTTTTTTATACAAACAAAGTCCCAATGTTCGCCAGGATTTAAAAAAATAAATGATACATTCAAGTAATCATTTGGAAAGACAGCTGCTGCTAATCTCCAATCTGCCATAATCAGGAAATCCATGTACAGGTGTTCTGTTCTGCAGTAAATTATGGAGGCCTTAGCTTGGGTTATGGAAGTGAATTCTTGTGGGTGAACTGCTACACCATCCTCCAAACAATGCAAAGAAACATACCTTCTATTGGCGTACCGAAGTACAGTTGCCACATATAGTTAGACTTTGGCCCACACATGAAGCTGGTAGCCTACGCCTCGCTACTAGTGTAGTAGCTACAACATAAAGAAAAGTGAGTAAGGTTTGTTGATAGGCAGACAGCAAAAATATTACTGTCTGCCAATTAACAAACAATAACTTTTGACCACATTCGTTCCTGTTGTAGCTACAGTAGCTCGCAAGTAGCAAGGCCTACCAACTTCATGTATGGGCAACTGTACAAATCCATATCCTGGCAGAGTTTGGAAGGATAAGTAGCCCTTCAATTTGCCTACCAATGATTACTGGCTTGTGTAGTTGCCATCCAGGCTACAATAGCTGTATAGAAGCCAAAACAAATTACAACAGAATGGCTATCACATAAGGGTTGAATCAAATATCATGCATTTTTTATTCCCAATTATTTTAATTAACCATGTATAAATGATTAAGATGATACTACTACTTTGCACATGATACCTCGTCAACTTTCACATACCCACACTACAGACTCAGCACATCTGCCTCACACCCCTCACCTAAAGCCAGGAGTCATCAGAATCGCCTGCTGATTTTCTTTCACCGCCTCTATGAGAAGATATCACTCCCTCCATAACTGTTTACCTAATGAAGCAAACTGTATATAACTAAATAAACACAGACACAGTTATGTTTATTCACCATGGAAACTATATGCCACACAAAACTTCAATGTACCTACAAATCCCAGGATCCTGGTGTCCAACAACTTAACCACTACAAAACTACAAGTTGTGGAATCCATATCCAAACTCCAGTACAATAAAATATATTAATTTCACTTTTTACTGGCAGTGTTGTCTTTTAACTTATATCAATACAGCAGAGGGAGGTTAACTGGCAAAGATTAAGCTTGTTGTGGTACAGTACCTATATAGCCCTGGAAGACTTACACAGACGATGAATTGTAATTGTACTGCATAAAAAAAGAGGATTGTGCTTGGCCAGAAACACAATGTAGTCACAAGGGAGGAGGAGGAGACAGGGAGGAGGAGGAGACAGGGAGGAGAGACAGAGACTGGAGGGACAGCAAGCATGAAGTAAAAAGAAGAGGAGACAGAGTTGAAAAAACGAAAGAGAAAGAGACTTTCACATATATTCTCTCTTAATTTCAAAAGCCACACAACCTCTATCAACACTTTGGTTATCTATATCTCTTCTCAGCAGCCTCAACTTCGGATATACAAAACAGACCTATCACTTCAATTCATTAATGCAAAAAACTACAGTAGTACCAGACCATAATTTATAAGGCATTAATTTTGGTACTAGGACTGTGAAAAAGATGTATAAATGAAATTCAATTCAGTAATGTACAAATAAAGTGAGATCAGTAAATGGGAGACTGATCCATCAACTGTTCTTGTTGCTGAAGGTAAAAACTCACAGACAATAACATTACCTTGTATCTGAGTTGCTAAAGGGGAGACTGAATCTTTTGGTTGTGAACTGAAGGGCTGACTGGTTATTCCTTCAATCCAAAGCCATAAGCACCCTACATTGGGGGCCACAATAGCTAATAAAATATAAGCAGTTAACTCACGAGGCATTAAAAATTAATTCTATAGTTTATAGCCTTTACTGACTTATCACTATAGGAACATCAGCTTTCATGAATACAGTAAGGATGGTATTATTAAACTCCTTCAGAGAAAAGGATCTTCGTCGCTCAATTCATATTATTTTGCAATACAAATTGAATAACAAGGAGCCTTTTCTTCGAAGTAGTAGTAAAAGAATTCCACCCTAATTATCTTCACATAACTTTTAAAATGTTTCAAAAGTTAACCGTTTCATTATTTAATTACTGTATAGCATCTGTGAAAAATTACTGCCAGCTACAAGAAAAATTATGTATACAGTAGTGTACACATACATAAAGCAATATACTGTAGAAGATACAGTATGGTACGGAGCAATGTAACGGCTGTAGCCCATGAGAGAGGAAAAGCCACACGTCCAATCTTTTGTATACATTTCATCTTCAAGGCAATACTGTACACTGAAATATGGATAAACACAAGAGAACCATCCTACAGCCACTGGCAGTTGTGGCCACATATCACAGAATCAAAACTGAAGAATAGCATCAAAATTGAGGATAAAGTACATCAAAATTGAGGATAAAGTACAGTCTGCAAAAAAAGTTTCGTTACCATCCCTAAAACAGTGTGATGTAATGTTGGTAAACCTGACTGGTGAGTGTGGTACCTTCGCCACCCTCCGGCCTCAATAAGTCCGTGCCCCTGGCCAATACCCCTCAGTGTGTCATGGGCAGCCAAGTAGGGATGATGTCCTTTCAGGCAGTGCTATATTTACTGGGTATTTTAGGGTTGATCTTGTTCTAAACTACTCTAACTTATTTCCTTATTTTTAATAATGAATAGATAAATGGTAAAAGTTTTTTAACACTCAAAATCTAATTTAAAATCAGCTAAACTTTTGATATAAAAAAGTTGTCGCTGCCTCGGCAATGACATTTCCCGTCCAGCATGTCCCGGATAACACGAGTCAACAGCTGCCCAGTCAGTGGAGTACCAACCCTATCGGGCTTACCCATGTTAAAATTAACATAGGGTGGTAACGAAACATTTTTTGCCGACTGTACATGGGTCACAAGATCCTTATTATATGAAAGGAAGGAAGTTACCGGCTACAGTATGTATATTAATGGAAGATTGGAGTTCAGTGTTTTTCCCTTTCCACTGGGCTCTACATATCAATATTAATCTATCCATTGTGGCTATAGAAATATATAATAGTATGTGCGTTTTAACTGCAATTACAAATAAGAAACAATTAACAGTCACTCTCTTAAAATACTGTAAAATATAGACCATCACATTCAAATCCTTCCACCCAATTATGAGATAAGAATGGAGAGGTGAATGGAAGTTTAGGCACCAATTAGGATTATACAATATATCAACACACACAAGAGCACAAACAGATTCACACACACTCCAGGACCAACAGGCATAAAGCATACATGACGTACAACTTCCTTCAAGGGTTTCTTTCATTGCCACCCAAGCTCCATTTCATCAGTTGGTTCATGTAGAAACTCCATCTGTATTTCACCATCCAAACCTGGCTGTCTTGGGAATACAAATGAGGCTTACACTCATATAATACTGCTAGAATGACAAAGAGCACACAAATATTGCACCATAAGCCAAGCTATGCAGGAAGATCCCTACTGTGGCTGAACTGGGTGTGATATTTGATCCAAACTTGAACTTCAAATGCCACTCAACATATCATCCCCTTAATACTAAACAAATGTGTGTGTCAAGGATACATTTCTACAGTTTGAAGGCCAAGAATAATTTCACTTATGCTTAAGTGATGTCTGACAAGTTGTAAAATAATGTGTAGCTACTTTGTACAAAACACACCATTTTATACAACATTCATGCTACAAGAAAACACTGAGCATCACCTGTTTAAGGGGCAATACACTTTAGTCAGGCACATTACAGGCACCAGATTCCACAAAACAATGCTAAAAAAACTGACAATCATCTAAATAAAGCTACCGACAACAGTTTTGACGATTATTTTGGATGAATCAGGTTAACTCCAATTTTGCCAAATTCTCTTGTTGATTAATTGGAGAGCTCCTGATTCCTAAATACTATGGCAAGAACAACACCACCGTAATGTTACTAAAATGATACTGTTTTGTTGAGTACTCGTTAGGAATCATGTTACCGTCAATTTTTCCAACAATACAGTGCCCCCTGAAGGCTAAATAGAAGGAAGAATGAGTGTAAATTGGAGTTAGCTGTGAGTAACCAGAAAGTTGATTGACAGCCATCACATTTAATCACCATGTCAGCACACTCAACTCTGCAAAACACAAAATAAGAAGCTAAATACCTGTATACAGCCTTTTGTTGTAAATAGGCAAAAATTTACCCATTCCCCCATATACAGTAATTTCTTCATTATTTGGGGGGAAACTGTAAGACAAACCAAGACAAGTTACACAACTACTTCTTAACACCAGAATGTATACAAAACATTTATATATGGTCCTACTACTTGGAAGAGAAACAATACCGTACATTTTTGTCTGGATAAAATAAAGCAAATTATAACAATGTACCATTTAGTAGTCTCAGTATAAAACACTGTTGCTTTTCTAGTGATGGTGTACTCTGACAATAATATTGTCGTGAATATGTGACTGAGGCTTCTGTTTGACTGTAAACAATAGAAATAACAGTCGAAAGTATTAATCTCCTCTCATTTATGACAACATCATTCCCAAAGATTACCATCATACCAGAGAGGTAATAGAGCTTTAGACAGAGATTGTATTTCAGTACAGTAAATAGGACTACGTATAGTGGCGGAGATTGTATCTTGACATTATCACATAACATACAGACAAACATAATGCTGCTTTACCTGAACATGGCAGTACAGGTGGTTTAAGGGGAGTAGCCACAGTTAGTGCACTTGGGTTGCTGACAGCAGCAGCAGTAAACAATGATCCCTGGCAGGATACCAGCAAACAGCATGATGAAACAGCAAAAGTAGGTGCAACAGCTGGGGCTCTTCTTAATAGTCCCCTTCTGTCAAAGTTAAAAGACTAAATATTAAAAGACTAAAAGGTTAAAAGACTAAACATAAAAAGACCAAATGTTACAAGACAAATTAGTAAACACTAAATGGTAAAAGACAGAATTTTAAAAGATTATTAATGTAAACTTCTTCGTGAATTTTCCAAAAATATACCAGGAAATAGAAAACCACAGCGTGGTAATCCAGACACTGACATACGGGAGCAGAGTGTGGACAATGACGCAAAGCAAGAGTTAGAAGAGTGGATAGGAGAGGATAGAAGTATGTGTGGAATAATGTGGAGAAACAGACTGACGTTTGAAGAAGTACGTGAGCGATGTAATGTGGATATGCTAGTGTGTGTGAAAAGAATCACTTTGAGGTGGTTCAGTCATGTGAAGCATATGGGGAGTGAGGGGTTGGTTAGGAGAGTGTACAAAAGTGAGGTGGAGGAACAGAGGGGAAGAGGCAGACTAAGAGTGAGGTGGAAGGATAGAGTTGAGAGGTATACAAGTGAAAGTGGCATTGGTTGGGAGGAGGGATGCTAGTTGTTGGGGGGAGAGGTGTGTGGAGGCAATTTATTTGTGGCCACCCCCTTTGAGAATTGAGGCGTCTGCCAATAGAGAGATAGTTAGACTACATCTGCGGATATATTTTGTGGTGACATAACTTTGGAGAACTCAGAAACCCTTTCTTTTAGCCACATGAGAAGGCCCCATAAGCAGTGAGAGTACAGTACTGACCCGACAGACAGAACAGGCCCCGGGAGGCAGACCACCCTGGACGACAACGACTGGCCCTGCCTGTGGAGGTGGGGCAGCCTGTTGGGTTGGCATCATCACTATGGTGTTGGTGCCAGCTGGTTGGGCTGGGTACGGCTGCTGTGGGGGCGGATACTGCTGATGTGGGGGTGGGTATGACTGCTGTGGGGGCGGATACTGCTGATGTGGGGCCGGGTATGACTGCTGTGGTGGCGGGTATGACTGCTGTGGTGGCGGGTATGACTGCTCTTGTGGTGGATAGGGCTTCATAGGGACCGGATGAGACTGCTGCTCCGAGTAGGGTGGTGGAGGGGAGGGGTACTGGGGATGGAAGGCATCTCCCCCCGACTGCTGTAGATGCTCCTGTTGCAGTTGGTTGAACATGGCTGCTTTATCCAGTCCGGGCTCCTCCAGCAAAGGGGCGGAGGGCACCTCGGCTTCATTTTCCAGCTGTTAGGAACCAAGGAGCCCAAACAACAAGACTTGCTTCAACAAGGACAATAACAACCATATTATTAATACACCTCACACTTGGGCCGTGGTCATAACATATGAAAATTAACCATGCATATTTCTACAAAAAGCAACTCTTTTTCACCTTGTGTAAATACCTGGCAGTTTTTTTAATTAATATTTCTATTCCCAGTCATTCCATTTCTTCCCATCTTCCTGTTACTTACTCTAGTAGCACTTAAACCTTGCTGTCATGCTATTATTGTTTTATTAAAAATAATTATGAAAAGATACACAGCACCTTGCAAAAATAGGGTACAGTACAGTACTGTAGTATTTACTAAAATAAAATACCAAGTATTTCTCAATAATTATTTTTCCTTCACATGCAGGTGAATTTATACTTTGTAAAGTACAAAAATTACATTACAAGTAAAATATCCAATATGTAAAATAAGAGTGGAAAAAATAATGAAACTTTCCATGCACAAAAAAAAACTATCCTGCACAGCATTAAACAGTTTTAAAATGCAAATATTGAGAAGCTTTCAATGATACTGTTTTGCTACTGCTTCTATGTCAAACGAATAAAGTATCGGTAGCAAAACATTATCTCTCATACAATTGGTGCCTGATATAAAGGTAAAATATAACACTTCTCATTTAACACAGGCCTAGCACATAACGTACAGTATATTCCTTTTGTTTATACCTGGCGAAAATGTATATCCTCCCTCACTAATTTTTTTGGTTTTATTGGTAAATATACTTCAAGACAAATTACACCAAAAATTACACAACCTGGTTCTTATCTGCAACTTATAAAACTGGAATACATGCCAAACCAACACAGTATCTAAGGTCATATTAATTAGAAGGGAATCCATCCATTTTCACCAGGTAAAAAATACAAACATGAGAATAGTCTGTATGGTCAAGAATAAGAAAAGCCTCGGAATACATTTGGTGAATTTCAGTGAAGGGAATGAGGATACAATAAAGTGGGGGATACAAGTAGATTATTAATGCTGCATCAAGGACTATATAAATTTGGGGCTCAGATTTAATTCATATTATACCAAGGGTCCTATTGTATGGTAGTTCTTCATGCACCCTTATACAAAAATGGATAAAATAATAAAATGCATGCAACACCAACCTTCGTGTAAGAAGTACTGCTACTGGCCATGGTGGTGGTGTTGAAGTGAAGGAGGAGGGAGAGGAGGCAGGGTAGGGGATGGCAACAAACTCAACTTCACACACTTGCTACTCTACCACACACTCACCACTCCACCGCACTCAGATTCACACACTTGCCACTCCACCATTCACTTTACACACTTGCCACTCCACCGCACTCAGATTCACACACTTGCCACTCCACCATTCACTTTACACACTTGCCACAACACCACACTCAGCTTTACAGACTTGCTACTCCACTTGACTCGGCTTGACACAATCTCCACTCCACTGCTCCCACCTCCTTGTCGACTGTTCTGGAAAGATTAGGTGTGATGCATTACAGCGACTATAATTACAGAAATAATATATACCAGTAATACCTTCAACAAGCTTAACATAATAATACAAATACATTAACAAATTAAACCAAATCATCACAATAAATAAATATGAGCCAATTCCTTCACCCAGAAATTATACCCTCAGCCAGCGATTGTGTCACCTGCACAGTACAATACAATCTCGCTGGCTAACCATGTTGAATAAAAAATAATAATAATAATGTAACAGCTTCAACATCATATTTACAGCATTTATCATAAGCCTCACAAATGCACATCTTCATTGACACTTTACTAAACAAAGAGTATGTACCGTACTGCTGTGTACTGTAGGTGCCACATTATTGTATGGCTTGCAAACCTCAGCTAAAAAATAAAAAAAAATAAAAAATAACATAGTACAGTATTAAGTTTCTCTCGTTCACATGTTAATTTAGGCAAACTTGCTGCTGTTACAATATGGCAAATTCCTCAAGGGTATTATTACATATTCTTCCAGGATACGATACAATATTGGAAGAGACGAGGATCTTTCTGGTGGCTTCCAACTTATCCTTTTTCTTATTTTTTTCTCGTGTATCTTTAAGTTAGTGTAACTTTTCTTCATATTTACCATAAAATTCAGGAAATATTTGTTAACCTACTCTAACCTTACCTTACCTTACCTTCATACTAAAACAGCTGAAAAACGAAATAGCACATTCTTCAGAAATATGAGAAAAATTAGGAGTGAATGATAAGTGATTAAATAAAAAAAAAAAGGAATGAATTATACGTGATAAAATAAATTGAATAAGTTACAAAATACAAAAAAAAAGGAGTGAATGATAAGTGACAAAATAAAAATGGATGAGTGACGAAATAATTATACATTATTAATATATATACATTAAAAAAATAAACTTAAACACAGCCAAGTAGGCCCTACTACTACTACTACTACTACTAACATACTCCTTCCGAGAAATCCAGTGACATGCACACACACACACAATACTTTCCTTAAATACAGTCAACTGATGCTTAGACACCTTAATATTAGTGAACAGACGAAAGCAAGGACTAACCACTAACGATATTTTCCCCGTTGAACAGCTGTCATGTCACGCCAACACCTCCACAACCAGAATATTACACAGGAATAAACTCTGTGACCCACCCTTCCTTCCTTCCTCCTCCTGTTACAATCACGCTCTTCATGACGCTAGACAGTGTTGCCAGCAGGTCTCATTGACGAAATTTCCCCAGCTTCAACAACAGAATTTTCCTTTTTTTACCTCACAAATTCCCTGTTCAACATCATCTTGACGAAATTTTCCCAGCTTCAACATCAGAATTATCCTTTTTACCTCACAATTTCCCTGTTCGCCATCATCTCAATTGACGAAATTTTCCCAACTTCAACATCAGAATTTTCCTTTTTATCTCACAAATTCCCTGTTCGCCATCATCTTGTTATTTCGTCTGGGAAAAATTACCCCATTTACTTTTCAACAATATATAATTTCCCCATTCGTGCCTCTAATTTCCCATGTCTGGTAGAAATTCCCCATACTGGCAACACTGGTCAAACAGACTCTGCGGGACTCTTGATAATTTCAGGGTTGTCATTTCCAGCTCACACTGCTCACTGCCATTTCTCTACCGCCAAAATAAAATAACTTGCCATAAATTTCGCGCTAAATATCAATCCAGTATAGGCTATTATAGTGAGAAAATCCGTCCAGTGTCACGTTGATCTCCCAAATGCAGTTTACCACTCAAATAAAAACAAATCCTGGAAACTGACATCGGGATCTCCCCCAGCCACCATGAGCCCTCCTTCCATCATAAACACAGGAAAAATTTCGTACTGCATATTTGTGTGTGTGTTTGGATTCCATAAACATTTATCAGACTATAATACGAGAAATAGATAACCCTAAAAGACAGGCATGTCACTACTGTACGTATGGATAAAGTGTTTATATAGGACTTGGTGGCAAAAGAAGCCAATATCAGCAGAATTTTTGGTGATTTTTTAAGCCCAATAGTGCAAACTTCTAATTTAAGTAAGAACAGTGTAGATAATTATCCGTAGGAAAGCCATCACTAAGCATTGCCATTTCCCATAATAATGTTTCTTCTAAGCATACTATTCACAAGCTTAACTGGCAACCAAGTATAGGCCTACATGCAGCTATGTCCGGCTACGTCATCATCCTAATAACACCGCTGCCAGGCTAAAATATCCACAATTTTATATTCCAAAGTTGCTTGCCAAGTTCATGAAATGCTTCACGAATACGTTACAAGATTAATATTGGTTTACTGACCTTACAAGTCGTCACGGAAACACCTGTTGCTGAATTCACGTTCTACTTCTCTCCGTTCAGTTTTCCCACTGACTGCCTCCCTCTGCTTTCTTTCATGTCCTTCCCATTGCCCCGCCGAGTTGTTCCCTCCATGACATCCCTCCCAGTCCTCCCTCTACCCCAGATGCCTCGTCAGCCTCGATCCCCCTGATCCCCTCCTGCCCATTCAGATAATACTCCTCCCCCCCGGATCCCACCCACCATTTCCTCTCCGGAGTAAACACCACACACGTCCTATATGTAACATTACTCGTGTATTTTTATAGTAAGCATTTTTTTATAACAAGAACACACAGGTCTTTCTTGGCGAGTTAATGCATACTACAAAGAAAAATACATAAAAAAACTCGTCGTCCATGCTGAGAATTATTATGAATAACAAAAATAGTTTCAACCCTGCGTTGGTGGAACTACTGATGGCCTTCACAAAACCACACGTTCAGTACACGACGAGTTGCGGGAGCTTGTTGTATGAATGTTAACAAAGAACCAGCCAGAAATCTTAAAACATACTACAAGCCACCAAACAGGCACACATATATTATACACTATACTATACCGACCCATCATAGCCTACTGTACCGTAATTTAAATAATTATTAGAATAGACTTTTCCAAACAGTGAGACCTTGTATGGTAGGTAGGATATGCAGGTTTGTAGCCAGGGGGAAAAACTATATGTAAAAGAGGAATTCGCTGCTCTATCTGAGTGAGGGAGTGATCACAGTAGAGTCAAAATATTTCAAATCCAGTAGGGTGATTCTATAATTTTTCCAGTGAACCAGATTTATGTATGTACGTAGATTCAATGACTGATGACTGAGTGGGTGTTAAACAGAGCTGGTGTTAATGGTTGTATTGCGTTACCGATAAACAATTAATTGACCTTTTTGAACAACTACTCACGTGACACCTAAACAGGAAACACCTCATCATTTTAAACCAACTGAGTGTCAGTTTTTTCTCTCTCAGTTTAATAATTAACTTATATGTTCATGCTTAAAAAGGAGTAAATGAAAAAAACTTCCAAATTTCTAAAGTGGCATCTGCAGTTAGTTGTTCTCAAAATTAAGAAAATGCATGGCTACTTGCAGACGATTTCGATCATAAAATATTCTAAAGGCTTACTATAGGTCGTTTTTTAGATTGGAATTGTTTCTTGTTGGTGTGGGACCCAGTGGAATAATATTAAAGTTTGTTGTGGGAGCAATAGTAACATTGAATAGTTGTATTGGTGGTGGTGATGGGAGTCTATAATCATTACCACACCAAACAGACAAAATGCTCATCTTAGCAGTTAATATGCTGAGGCTTATTATTCTTCAGTCCTGCTGTCCTCACCACTTTAGTCTCTCTCTCTCTCTCTCTCTCTGTTGTCAGGCAGGAGTTTTGTAAGCTGTGGACTCGTTAGACGTTAGATCTAGATCTTATACAGCCGCCTATAGATAGCTGTAGGTTGTATTCATGTCACAGTGAAGTGAACACAGTGAAACACACACGTCAGACCTTAATTAAAGCACGGGATGACAGAAATGGTGGTGGTAGTGAGGTTAGGATTCGTAGAAAACACATAATATATCATGAATGATGAATGGTAGTTGGAGGAAAAACGTGGAATTTGGGAAGGGTAAGATCAGCAGATGAAAGAAGCAGAGGGAGAGGGATGAAGGAAGGAACACATGGCGATAAAGGAAATAAGGAAGAATGGAAATGATAAGAAAGGCGAAGTAGTATGGAGGAAAATGGAATGAGGGTTATTAATTAGGGAGTTTGGGAGAATCCGGTCGAGTGGGAAGAACAACCACTGCCCACTATAGTCCAGAGGGCAGTGGAATAGCAGCCTATGTCAGAGAGAAACGAGTGAAAAGGGGTGAAGGGTAGATGGATTGTAAGAAAATAGAAGAAAGAGAAGTAAAGGGTAGAGCGGGAAAGGGTGCTGGGACGGGACAAGGGAGACCTGGTAGAGGGGAAACTAGGAGAAAGGAAGGGACAAGGGAGAGAGGGAGGGGTGAGAGCATGGAGCCATGGGTGAGACTGAGATGTGCAGCTGTTTGGAGCCTCTCGTGGGATGAGAAGGGGTCAGGGTGACGGTGTGGGCAAGGCCTTCCAGAAGGCCGTGGTGTGGGTAGGTATTTCGGTGGTTTGTGATCTCAAGGGACATAAAAAATAAACCAATGACCCTACACGTATTTGTATGGGTAGAAAACATGCTGATTAACCCGTGGATAACGTAAAAAATTGCATTATTGTCATCCCTGATCGGACACTACTATTTAAAATACTATAATAATATAAAATAATATAGCCCCCTGCGAGTGGGTCCTCTGAGCCTGCGACCCTGCGGGCCTGCGTCACAACAGCGTGACCACACTGACCAGCCACCAGCGTCACTCAGTCAGTCCCACTCAGTGAGTGTGACTGTGTGAGACTGAGTGAGTCAGTCGCACCTCAGACGCCCACTGTGAAGGATACACACACGAGCTCCTCTTCCAACCACACTAATTTGGTATTTCTTCTTTTGTATCTCGTCTGTTGGGTTGACATCATCCGTAGTCATGTATTTTGTGCTCTTTGTAGTTTGTAGACAGTGATTTTATGTAATTGATGGCGGATACACGTTGCTGAGTTAAAAATTGGCCAAGCAAGTGACATTGGAAAGTGAAAACTGGTCCAGGCGTTGGCAGCCATCTTGGGGTTGGTCTTCTATTATTTACTTTTATGGCGTTTTCACAACTGTCGTGGGGTTGGGGTCTGGTGTGGGAAGTCTGTGAGAGTCTACTATTTGGGGAAATATACGGATTGCGGAGATCATCTGTTATTTTGGGGTATAATTCCAATTTTGAAGAGACTGGAAGTGGGTCTGGGTGTGGGAGTGGCAGCTGAGAGGGAGGTAGGGACTAGGGAGGGAATGAGAGGCAGCTCAGAGGCTGGAAGTTTTACCGTAGTGAGAGACAAACACAAAGATGGTGAAAGTAGTGTATCTTAGAGATTGATTGGTTGATATTAGGCGTCGCAATAGCGAGGTCCTATAGCGCCAGAAAAAGGTGATAAAGAGAGGTGTGACAGCAAGCAGGAAGGAAATAGAAAGAAAAGAGGGACAGTTAAAAAAACTAAAAGCTTAGTGGCTGGGGCCAAAGCCCTTAAAGTTATTGCCCACATCACTAATGCAGGCAATATGCCTCAAGGTCAAGGGAATATACTTCCCTTGACCTTGATATGCCTACTCACCTACGGGGTGTATCGTAGAGAGGGAGAGCATACAATAGGAAAGGATCGAGGGGAAAATGGAGGAAAGATGTGAATGGTTTATAAGCAAGTGAAACGGGGGATTAGCAGAAATGGTTGGCCTTGGAGGAATAGGCCTACAAGAGAGAAGGAAGAAAATCTATTATGAATTTGCCCATGTGGGTTTGTGTGTGTAATTCTGGAGCAAATGGGGAAAAAGTCAGTTGTTATCGTGATAGGTTGAAGATGCGAGGAGATACGAAAAAGATACATGTACAAATTTGGTACGGTATTGCCGTATGCACCACATCCCCGTAGGGGGGTATTGCCTGTAGTAATGTGGGCAATACTTTAAAGGTTTTGGCGCCCCTTCGGCCCCAGCCACTAGCATTCAGTTCTTCAACTGTCCCTCTTTTCTTTTCATTTCTTTCCTGCTTGCTGTCACACCTCTCACCTTTTTTTGGCGCTATAGGACCTCGCTGTTGCGGCGCCTAATATCCATCAATCAAAATTGTATGCATCACATTCTGAGGGCATTATGAGCAGCGAGGTCCACTTTGTTATTCCGGACCTGTACGTGTAATCCTGGTATTGAAGAGGAGCCTTTGATATCCGATTGTATATTTTGAGAAATTTTGTGTTATAGTATATCCGCCTAACGAGGCAAACAGGTGCCACACAAAGCCTTGAAGTTTCGCCATGGTAGTCATGCCCTGTAGGGAACGTGTTCAGTGGGCTAGCAACTGTAATACACACAAAAACAACAACCTTACCAGTTACAAACCAATCTCACTACCTCAGTGATATCCCTCCCTGACATCAACATTCACTACCTCTAGTGATACACCTCCCTGACATCAACATTTGTTTTATGTTCATCACATAGCCTACACACTTTGCACCTTCCTTCCCTCATACCCCACGTGTCACATCCTCTTTCATCATAGTTCACACCCACAGGTGCATGAATCCCACTCCACGGCTTTTTTTTTTTCCTCACTAACATCTGCATCGAATCGAAATGGCCTTGGACACACACTTGATAATAGACGAATGGTTAGAATGACATGATAGCAACCCAGGGATGGAAGACGAAGTCTGGATAGACAGAGATACAGGTTACAAAGTTACAATATTGGACAAACGGCAACGGTGCCTGATTGTGATACAGATAAATGATGGTCTTGCTCTTTACACCCACACTCAATCCTCTCCTCATATTTCCTGATCGCACTTTCAGAGAGAGACTACCTCATTAACCAAAAAATTAAATTAAGGAGCCGGTAAATTTTTGATATATTCAATAAATGAAATATACAGTAGGCACCAGTAGGCAAAAACGTGTGTATGCCTAGACTAACAAAATATTATAATTTCTTGAACACGTTCCATTTGTTATCCGGAGTATGTTGAAACTATACTACCTGTACTCGATTTCACACAATGAGGGAAGGACTTTATGCTCAGTTATTGTTCACCATGGGCCCTGGTTGGGACAGTTGAATAGGGAAATGAATTAGCCGGGGAGTTGTAGTAGACACATGACCAGCTTGCATGAAGGAGACAACAATATGATTAACATGATAATTACTGCCTTGCACAACCAAATGGCAGGCTGTGTCAAGAATGTTCACCACAACGATCTTGGACAATACACACTGCTGGCTCAAAAGAAGTTATGCCACGGTTCCAAATGGTTTTGGTTATGGTTTAGTCACTTTAGTGCATGACAGAAAAGTAGTTAAAATTTAGACTGAATGATCGAAAAATTCTGAATACTCTGTCATAACCTACCTGTAGGACTGTACAACACACAATGTGTTTATATTCTCGCGATTACATCTTTTATTTGTTGTTATTCATCTCTTTCCCAATGACAGCATCCCCTGTTAACGTTAAAGTATTTAATATTGTCGATTAGGAGTGCAGTGCTACTAAATTATAAAAAAAAACATTGCCAGTAAACAACCTAGTATCTTGTATTGAAAATGGGGATATATAATTTCGTGTAGTCTGGAGGAATCATGAGACTTAACATGGTAGAATACCGTAACTAAAGAATATAGAAGTCAATATACTGTACTGTTATTCTACCATGAGCCTTATTTAACAGTGCTGCGCAGTTGCCAAATATACATTTTTGGAACCTAAGACGAGAGAACAGTTGCTACCCTCCAACTTACAACTACAGGAACAGATGCATTTTTGCCAGGATAAAGGAGTGGAAGGAACAGAGAGAAGAGATGTACAGTCGCGGTCAGAAATTGTGTCCTGATCCTTTGGCACGACGAATCACAACTACCCGAGCTTTGATGATTCAGATTACTGTGTTGTAGGCACACACCGTTGTTCGAACCTTCAAAGCTAGGCTATTTGCGATTCACCTTGCCATGGTATCGGGACACAATTTCTGACCGCGAGTGTACAGTCGGCGGCAGAAGTCCTGTCGCCTAACTTGCTTCACCGAGACATGCAGTGTTCATGGACTCGAGAAATACACACTTTTCTACACCTAATAATCTCGAGTCTATGAATATCGCGTGCCTCGGTGAAGCAAGTGAGGCGACGGTACTTTTGCCGCCGACTGTACATGCCTGAGTGATGGTGTGTTTGCATGTATAGGAAAATATTGGTAAATATAAAATCGAGCTCTGACGATGTAATATAGAGGGAGCTTGCGGAGGCTTCTTCCTTTAGATGAAAATTATAAAAAAAAACTAAAAAGAAACCTGGTCGATTAGGCCGTACGTTGTTTAGGTCGTGAGACGATTCGGCCGTTTGCCAGTTTGATCGTTACGGCCGAAACGACCTGGACCGTATGAAGTCACGTGAGGTGTTTTGCCTTGGCTGGAGTTCGTGGCCTTGGTGTTAATTACCTCGTGAGTGCCAGCCTTTTCTTCTCAGTTGAATAGAGTTGATTGGAATGAACCATGACGTAAGTTGAAAAATACTGCATAAAACAGGTAATTGAAATAGCACTTAGCGCGACCTCTTTCTAGCTCTGCCTAAAATCTGTGTGTGCGTGTGACTTGTCCCTTCCTCTCCTCCCTCTCCTATCACACACACATCGCGGACCTGACATCCAGTCCTCCATGCTGCCCACCCACCCTCTCCTTTAACCTTTATCCTAACGCTACTCTACCTGCCTTCCATTCGCTGACTCACCTACCCTCCTCACTCTTCCATGCCTTGTACCGTACTTCATCACCCTGTCAAACCAAATACACTTTATTGATTATCGACTGTAAAATATTGCCGTGTGTGTGTGTTGTATTGCTGTATTATATTCGCCTAGGTAGGAGGTTCTTCTTGTGGCCCAGCTGTAGCCTTCACACTCTCTCAGATAAATCATATTGCACCCTCACTATACCATTGCCTCTGGTATAGATCACAATTTAGCCATTTGTTCTATCTACATTAGTTTGCAATATATACTAATTGCGATACGGTGCTATTCTTTCACTGCACACACATTGGCCTAGTTTCATAATTGCTCTTGCTGTAATAAATTGTTAGCATCCCGGACGAGAGTAATGTAGAGTAGAATGTTTTATTTACTCATTTATTTTGTTTGTTTATTACGAAAACATTCATTTCGAAGTAATAATTATAGGCATGACTACGACCTAGCTTAGACATCCTACACGTTTGGCTCACCTTTCAGTCTTTGCACGTCGCTGATAATTATTTGTTTGGGTAAAATTTGGTAATGTGGGACGGATTAATTAAGAGCCGAAAGGGAAAATGACTCATAATTCTGCAATTAGTGATAGGAAATAAAAAATTACATCTAAACATGACTAACATATAATCGGCTAATGAAATTTTATGTCTCTTAAACTTTTATAGATAATCCCATTTCCTTTCAACACACACACACAGTTATTAATAGTGGGGACTAGAGGCAGATCACGTAGGCTACGTTCACACACTTTCCGTAATAACACACACGCACACACATACACACGTGATAGTTAAATATATAATTAGTTAAATATATAATTAGTTGCAATTTACGTAGCTTACACACGTAAAGTTAAAATTTTAAGGAGTAACAGTATACATATCCTACTCACGACCTCTTCTTACACACACACCCACGCACACACAGGCTGCATTCATGACGTAAAAACGGGAACTGTGTCACCCAGACCTTGAGAGCTTTGGTTGTCTGTGGTGGTGTTGAGGTGAGTGTTACAGTGTTGTTTTGTGTTTGTTTGAATCATATAAGGGGCCGTAAACAAGACCAAGGCCTATTGGTTGTGTGGTGGGTACCGGTAATTTATGGCTCTGTGGTGCATCTATGAAGTCATCGTCCCGTGACCACGCCATCGTCGACACCAAGATCCCTCAACCCATTCCATGAACGTTCTTACATACGACCCAAAATGTGGGAGTGGTGGTAGTGTTATTATAATATAGTTGAGGTACCGTAGTGGTGGTAGTATTGTTGGTAGTGGTAGTAAAAAAAATTTTTATAGTAGTGATAGTAAAATCGGGCGAGGTGGTAGTAGTGGGGGGACTTTGTAAATGGAATTAGTAGTGTTGGTAGAGATAGTGGTAATATTGTTGGCAATAGTGGTAGTTTTGTTGGAAAGTATTGGTGGTGGTAGTAGTAGTGGAAGTCAAGGATGATACAATAGACAATACTATTTTGTGTAGAGTCCTTGGTAGTGGTGGAGGTGAGAGCTCTTTGTTGACAGCTGAAGGTAGTAGTAAGGGTGGTGGTGGAGTGTGAAAGTTTGTATAGGTAGCGGTTGTGTTGGTAACCATGGTGATGGCAATCATTGGCAAGTGGGTTAGTCGAGTACGGTACGGTACATGCAAAGAGTGACAGAGGAAGGGAAGAAGGGGGGATAAGGGGAGGGAGGGAGGAAAGGATTATAAAAGGGGGATAAGGAGAGGAAAGGGTGAGAGAAGGGAAGGAAATCAGCATGGAGCTGAGTAAAGGAGAGTGAAGATAAAGTTAAGGAAGGAAGGACGATAGAGGTGGAGTTACATAGAGGATGAGAAAGAGAATAGGCTAATAACTGGAATGAAAGAAGGGAGAAGGAGAGAGGGGAAGGGTGTGGGGAAAGAGAATCAGAGAGTGCTACAAATATAAAGGAAGGTGTGAGAACGGAGTAGGCCAGTGAAACAGGTGTGTAATGTTTAGTTGTTTACCACGTACCACGCTTCCCCCTCCCACATCCCGTGACGTCACAATAAACAGCTATCTCTCTCTCTCTCTCTCTCTCTCTCTCTCTCTCTCTCTCTCTCTCTCTCTCTCTCTCTCTCTCTCTCTCTCTCTCTCTCTCTCTCTCTCTCTCTCAGTTCAGTAGAAATGCGATCGATGCGATTTGTGGTATTTAAGAGGCTGGAAGTGACGTATGTATTAAGTTTATTAGCCTGCATATTATAGAATAATAATAGGCAACATTATGGGGATCTGGTGGTGTTGGATGCGAGAAATTCGGTCCACATAGGCCTACAGTAGATTGGAAAGATAAACACTAAACTCCAACACCACAACAGCGAGGTTTATAATGATTACAAGGCCAAGAGATCTCTCTTGGCCTTGATAATTACAGTCTCAGTCAAAAGTTTCGTCGTCTCTGGAAAAATCAGCGAGCTTTGAAGATAATGTTGTGGTGGTGAATGAGGCGTGATGTTTTGTTTCTTGTGGCCGTGTTTTATTTTCATGGTTTTACAGTCAGCCAGAAGAAACAACCGAGTCTGTCCACGTCAACATTATTTCTCAATAGTTCACCATCCTCACTTATAGAGAGTTGACTGTAATTTTACCGCCTCTTTTATTTCGCTGATATAATAATCTTGGTTCCTATATTGTACGGTTATCTTGTTACTTCTTCACAAACTTAATAATTATTACAATTAATTATGACCTTCACTCGTTTCTCGACCCTTAATTGAGTTTCAAATAAGGTATGAATTTGTGCGCTAATCCACTTATCATCTCGCATGAGTCGCATCCTGTTTGACTCCTCCCCTCTCTTTCTCTCACTCAAAATCTTCCTTCTTATTATTGACGTCATAAACTGGTTGAAGGTCATCGCTTGTCTGGTGGCAATAATTACAAGCTTCGTTTTATTTACTCCTCGGATGAGGTTCACAAGTCTTAGATGTGGCACCCGTGTAGGGCTGTTTACATGGTGGTAAAGCTTCGTTGCAGGGATGTTGTACTGTATTTGAGACAAAAGACGCTGTGATTGTTCTTTGCAAATGTGATCAAATGTGATGCTCTAGTCGTTGTTGAAGATTGATTTTGATCGGAGAGAATTTGAGCTCTAAAGCTAGCGGGAGTTATTGCCTTATTGATTTGTTTTCTTGTTCCGGCCGATAAAATACTGTTCGTACCTGTTTCCTTTCATATGATGTCAAACAAATTCCAAATTCAGTACTTGTATTTAGATGTCATTGTTTATGAATTGTAAATTATTACAGTTGTTCACTACTGTTTGGAGTTAGTTTTTCTTGGTTCTATGTATAGAAATTGTGTCACTCTGACATTGTGTGAGTCAGTGAGCAAGAGGGCGGGAGGTCGAGGTTATAGGAAAGAACCTTTTATACCTCTCTCTCTCTCTCTCCACGTGTTCTCAATTCTCTACAAAAGGGGGTTTGATTCACTTGCATGGCTCTGTAAATGAGAAGGACCGCAACGTTATCTGAGTTTGCTAACCATAAAACGTATACCATAACTGCAATAAACCTCGACAAAAGTGAAGGAACATAATTTATTCGCTTTGTGCATAGATTTGGATGTATAGGACATTAACTTACACCTAATGAAATTGGCTGCTGTTAAATTTACGTTTCCCATTTATTATACTAATATTACCGTAATGCGATTAATCATCTATAGTACAGATGGAGAGTTGATTAAAAAGTGGTCATAATAGTGTAGGTGGATCTGGATGGCTGATTCCTCCAAATTATGACACGAATCCGGCCTGGCTTTTAAATCCTTACTAGCCTAATCATAACTCCCAGATCCCATTCACATATCAATTGATCCAATATCCGTGTTATCTACTTTATTACATTTGCGGAATTTCTTACTCTTACTACCACGGTCGAGTACTACCAGGGTCCAGATAATATTATCTCGACCGTGCTTACTATATATTTATCGACGTTAATTAAATTTCATTTGCCATTTTTCTAAGAGAGAGAGAGAGAGAGAGTGTGTGTGTGTGTGTGTGTGTGTGTGTGTGTGTGTGTGTGTGTGTGTGTGTGTGTGTGTGTCCCCGCATGCGATTCATGTCACTTATAAGGTCTGTTGGAGAGAGAGAGAGAGAGAGAGAGAGAGAGAGAGAGAGAGAGAGAGAGAGAGAGAGAGAGAGAGAGAGAGAGAGAGAGAATATGAATGTACAGTCGGCAGCATAAGTTCGCTTCATTTCCACCTGCGTATGTATTACCGTAGCTATAGTGATGTAACACAATTGAATACAGAGATGACATGTATACTTCTCATGTGGTAAATTAAATATGTTGTTAGAATAAAACCTGGTTCAGAATGCAACTATCTGGTCATATTAGCAATATTAGAGTACATGAGATAGACGCGAATTTATGCTGCCAGCTTTTTTTTTTTATATGTTCCGCCACTGGACAGTGTGTGTGTATCTATATGAATGAATGCTTTTGAGTTTGCGTATTCAACTTAAAAAAATATCAATTTCGGTGTAATACAGCGAGTGAGTCCTACTCGATAATTGTATAGTTCTCCGCGACCTGTGACAACTAGGTGAGAGGGTGATAACTCGGATAACGAAGCCGACTTTTAATTAACTTGTTATATATGACCTGATAAGGAATGCTGACTGGCGACTAAGTGAGAAATGTGATGTTTGCCAAACCAGAACTTGCCAGGGAGGGGGGAAAGCATGTGGGTGTGGAGATAGAGAGTCATGTTTGTGTGTGTGTGTGAGAGAGAGAGAGAGAGAGAGAGAGAGAGAGAGGTGGGAGGGAGGGAATGGAACCGTGTGTGGAATAATAACTGAGTAAGGAAGGGAAGGTGTAGAGTAGGATAGAAAGCATGACTATTTGACTGGCTTGCAACACTTTTCTTACAGTTCTTTAGGAGCTAAAATCCACAACTTTTATTATAATGCCATCTAAGCTAGGTCATGTTACTTGTTCTTAGCTTGCAGGAATGAACTGAACAAAAACTGAAAGGAAGAAGACTATGCTAGGCTACAAAGATCTTAATACCACAAAATAGGAGAGAAAGACAAGAATTATAATGAGGGAGCCCAGTACATTTTTGTTTTGGGTAGAAAAAAAAGGGGGGGTTATTGTCCTATTATGGCCATGGTTTATAATTATATCTAAGTATCCATAAGAAGGTTGAACAAGTAAATATGAAAATCAGGGCATGGGTTTTTAACTTAAAAGTCAAACATTTATGTCTAATGTTCATGTTCAATTCCAGCAGGCAGCCGTGATTTCCCATGGAGGACTAAAGCTGTTTAATATTTTTGTTGCAGTTCTGAATCAGCAACCATGTCTGCTCCTGCTACAGTGGTGGTGCATCAAGAGAACCTTGCCCCAGGCGCATGTACCGTCTGCAGGGTGGGTGATCTCCTTACTCTTTAATTTTTCTGAGATTATCACAGTACAGTAGTACGAGTGTGTGTGTATATGTTTGTGTGTACAGTATGTAAAAGTGCTGTAAAATATTGACCCTATCCCCACACTTTGGCTCATACAGAAAGGCAAGATGAAGAACAGTGCCTCATGCTGTACCTGGGTTACCTGCTGTCTCCTCCTGCCACTTGGAATTCTGCCCGGGATCATTGCCTTCTGTTGCTGCTGCCGTGAGCCCAAGTGCACCAACTGTGGCTACACTCCCTAACCTGCTTCACCAAGTCACCTGCTGGAATGAGGGGCCGTATTTTTAGTTATTGGGGCTAGGTTCTTACACCCAGTGTAGTACAATAATACCAGGCCACTTAAGGTATTTTGTCCTTAGACACCCAAAACACACAATTGGGTGTAGTACCTGGGATTGGGTTTGTGATATTTATACTGTAGTAATTTTCAAACATCATCTTCAGATTTAAGGAGACACTCATGTGGTCAAATTGGGGAGCTAATATTTATCCTCCAAACTATGCCAGGAAACATGCTTCATCAGTACTGCATAAGAGTTGTTGGAGGATAGGTTTCTATAGCATAGTTTGGAGGAAGCTCCAACCCTCCAATTAAAACACAAAAAAATGTCCCCTTGACTGAAAAGAGTGAACACCTATTAGGATTTTGAAATACTGTATATTGGTTTTGTGTAAGTTTTCCAGCTCTTGACTAGGGATATGGCTCTTGGTGCCAGCAACATCCTTGAGACTGACTACTACTGGACCTTTTCTTTCCCACTACTTTAAGAGTTTGGGTACCCTTTCGGACCCGAGCCAATCCCTTCCACTGTCCCTCCTTTCTGTCTCGAGCCAATCCCTTCCACTGTCCCTCCTTTCTGTCTCGAGCCAATCCCTTCCACTGTCCCTCCTTTCTGTCTCTTGCTTTGTGGCAAACAAAACTTAAATCACTTTAACTACAATGTTGTCAGTGTTGCCTTAGAGCCCAGTAGAAGTCTTCTTACTCAAAGTTATAGGTGGTCAGTTTAGTAATTGTCATATGTGGATTATATTTTTTTTACATCCTACTTTGGACTCAGTTTTTCATTGTCCTGGTCAATGACTTGTTGAAAAGGGTACAATGATATTGGCAAATTGGAGACTATTTACTCCTTCAATCAATGCCACAAGGCAGATCCTCTTATCTGACGTGGGTACTGTATACTGTA
Organism: Petrolisthes manimaculis; assembly: GCA_034508575.1. Taxonomy (NCBI): domain Eukaryota; kingdom Metazoa; phylum Arthropoda; class Malacostraca; order Decapoda; family Porcellanidae; genus Petrolisthes; species Petrolisthes manimaculis. The sequence continues at coordinate 28,337 of JAWZYT010001115.1, forward strand.
GATGGTATAATTTGTGAAGTTTGGACAAATCTGTAATCTCCAGTTTGATAATCTCCTGCCATCCAGTTTTTGGAAGCATGCATGTTAGTCAATACCTGAATCCTGTGCACTTCTGTTAAATATATAGCTTAGACCCAGAACAATAAAATGTGATGCTTTTTTTTATTATTTCAACTATTTTGTTAGTTAAAAGTAAGTGAGCCATGTGTATCTGTGGTGCTGATTACTACTACTGTACTATACAACCTCTTGGCTGCCAGTGGCTTCTCTTTGGGATAAATAAATTCCTATGCAACTTGGTGGCATGGTGCAGATTCAAAGTGTTTACCGCAGAGTTAAATTCATTCTTACTGATTTCCTTCTGGTTTATTGAAATCCTGAAGGTACAGCAATGAGCACGTTCTCTTACCCGGGAATTAACCCTAGTTTGATTTCTGGTATTGTGTGATTATTGAGGTTTTCATGAATGAGGAAGAATACAATTGCATAAATCTATTTTGGTACCAGCAGTCAGGATTTATTGGGGATACTGTCTTGGTGATAAATCAGAAGATTATGCATTCCTTCAAGCTATGCCAAGAAACGGATCCCCTGTTGGTATCATCGATGTCTATTTTATGGCATAATTTGGATGTCAACAACATTCCAATTCCCCCACAAAAGAATCTCCTCATAAATGTCTACTTAGGGGTAATCTCTGACTAAAGCATACATTTCCCTCGTACTCAGTCATTCTTCCTACGGTATGTCCTAAGGCTTAATTTGCCTCGCATACTCGGAATCATGAGTGTTCTCTAACTACCTTGAAGTAGGCTGGAGGATGAAGGAAGCTATAGTTTGACCAGGGATCGGAGGAAATTGTGCTAGATTGTATGATAATCGCTTTAGCTGTGGTTGTGCTGTGTGAAAGGTTTGGTAGTCAAGAGTGTAACATTTTTATATGTAGAGATCCTTGCATCTAGCCATCTACCTTAAGAGTTTTTTAAATAACAAATTCGGTGTTATTTTGTCTTAAATTATAACAGGAAAAATCAATTATTAACTTCAATCCTGTATTGAATATTATGACTCCACTGTCACTGTACGAACTTGCATGTTTGTAGTTCAGCTGATGATAAATAGCCACACCCAGCATCACCAGTGTGCACATTGCTATTGAATCCCTTGATGATGAGCTTCAGGAAGTATGCAGGTGTTTATAAGATTTTGGTTGTGGATATTTGCAGTTGGCTAGGGAAAATAACAAATCAAAACTCAAATACCTAATAGGAATTTGAAAGTTATGTTGTGTACAGTATAGTTTTTATTGATTTTTTTACAATAATTCCAATTACTTGTCTGTATAATACAATACAGTAGTTTATCATAGAAAATTAAGTTTTAAAATTATTGTTCTCACTTTTCTTTTTCAATGCTGTCCTGTTCATCCTATAAACTATTTGCCTATACTGTACAAGACTTAAGATTTCCAAGGATATTGGAAATTACTGATTCCACTTAACTTTCCCTTGAAACAAACCCCCTTGGTGAGTTGCTTTTTTTTCCCCAGTTCACCTCACGAATACAGTTTAAAATAGTGATCCTTGCAAGTATTGTAAAGATCACTTCAGTTTTACATCACACATTAGAGTTATTTTACTAGTACTGTACATATTTGATACTAATTTAAGGGGGATAAGAAGTTGCTGGTGAACTGAAACCTACTGAATTCCTACAAACTGTGCCAAGACACACAGTTTAACTTTTTCACCTGTACTGTATTGAGGAAGGCAAGGATATCACTTGATGTTCTCACTTGGGAAATGGAAAATGAATGAGACATGGCCTGTTATTTAATTGGACAGTGTTAATTCTATATACAGTGTACTGTATGTTAATACAAACATTTGTGTATGTTTTTAATAATAATTTCTAGAAGTTGAATTTATTGGGCTTATTTACCCCTACAAGGGCCTGATTACCTCCATTATACAGTAATCTGTTTCTTGGCACAGCTGTGAGGTATTTATAGTCTTCAGTTCACCAATATCTTACTTCATTTCATAAACCAAGCAAGCCTTCATTCTCATGTCCAGGGAATCTTTCTCAGTCTCAAATATTCTGAACTAAGATGAAATTGTATTTCCTGCCAATTTTTTATACAATGTTTATAAAATGGTGCTGTACTGTACTTGTATGCTAAGGTTTTCAGTTTAGTTACTGAGAACTAACCATGGCATTAGCTGATCTGTGTTTATGTTGCTGATGGTTAGTGTACATAGCTGATATCATGACCTTACTTATATTTGGCTGAAGTTGGACAGCAAACAAACAATGTTGGCGATACTTAAGATTTTGGTGCTCTTCAGCTGTCCCTCCTTTCCTGTTGTTCATTTGTGTTTGCAGTCCCTCATGTCTATGTTCATTCATTTGCAGCAGTGTCATTATCCTACCTACAGTCTTATTGAGGTTTGGACCCAGCAGTATGTAGCCAGATTATTCTGTCATTCATTTATACAAACAAACCCATTGATAATAAGCTTTAGTTGGTTGCATTTACCCTTCATGACATCAGCCACAGACTTTAACCATCAGCAGAAGAAAACCCGACAATAGTAATACTGTATGGTGTATGAAGGAAATAATTAGCCTTTGTGATTGGGTTATGCAAGGGCAGGAGTTGTTTGAAAGTGTTAAGGGGGTAATACACTTTTGGTACATTAACATTAAGAGTACCTTGATTCCTCCAAAATATGCCAAGAAACAGGACCTGGTTAACAAAATTAATGGTGGCCTGTTCCATGGAATAGTTAGGAGGAATCAGTTGGTCCAGATTTACCATGACTGTATTTCCCCCTTAACTTGCTGTCACTTGAGAATGTTTGTAATGCATTTACAACATAAAGTTTTGCCAGTGTGATTAGTATTTCTTTTCACAGTTGTATGCCGTATTACCTACACGAATCACATCCAAAAATAAATATCTGAAAATAATAACTGTATTTTCATTACTCAGGATAGCACTTACTCACATGTAACATAACTAAGCCTGTAATGATTTAGTGATAACTTTAACCGACACCAGACTTATAGTTTTTGAGTTATGAGCATCTCTTGTCACCTACACCAACTTTAGACGAGACAAATTCTGTCCCACCTTGAAGTAGAGCAAAGTTATTATCTTCAATAATAAATATGGTGGAATTCAAGAGGGTAGTAATCAATTTTTGTATTGTGTATATAATTTTTGAGACATCACATGGAATTCAAGAGGGTAGAAATATATATTTTTTTATTTTCAGTTTATAATTTTATGGACACCACTGCAGTACAATATTCATTAGCACATTAAAACATATTAAAACAAGCGCTTTTTCAGTAAATATGGTGCAGACTTCAGCTTTTTGGAAGAATACTTTGGGACCACCCTGGAATACACTTTGCAATAATCTGATTGAATGGGAGCCGGCTCAGGGTTCTAAATAATTGTGGGGGAAATTGTACAGATATTCAAACAATATACTCTTGCTAACCTATTCTTGTGAATCCTTCTTTCTCTTCTTCCTTGGTGTGGTTGTGGTTTCTGCTGCTACTTTGGGAGTTTTCTCAGTTTCTGGCATCCTCTTCTTCCCTTTATTCCTCCTTGCCTTCATCTGTCTGGTGAAGGACACGAGAAATATATGTACAGTTAAATAATGTTCAACCACATCCTTCAATGCCCAACTGTAATGCTGCCATTTCTACTGTAAATCCCTTGGTTATGACACCAGTGTAAGGCCGATGTCATGCCCTGATTATTATCTTACATGAAAAACCTCTCATTTAGATGAAAATTTGGTAGCGTAAGGGGGTTTTGGGCACAGACTTTTAGGTTATCGGAGACTCGGGGGGGGGGGGGGGGGGCTCACTTGCTTATTCATTTTGTGGGTTACCTTGTCTGGTTATATCACGATGTAAACACACTACTCCGTGAAAAAATAAACCACTACAACTGGTTACACAACCACAAGGCATACAAGTACTCACTAACATAGCAAACTACAGCTACTCACACAAAACATTACCCAACATCTAGAAACATGGAAACATCATCACCATCCCCAAACCCAACAAAAAACCCACACTACCCTCATCTCACCGTCCCATCACCCACCTTTGTACCCCTTCCAAAATCACTGAGCGCCTCATCATTAAACTAATTACACCACACATCCCTCTTGCATCTTCACAACATGGCTTCAGACAACTACACTCAACAAACACCCTTCTTACAGACCTCACACAAAGAATATTTGATGGCATCAACTCAGATACAACACTCTTAGTTACACTAGACATAAGTAAAGCATTTGATGCCATCCCCCGCCACTTAACTATGGAGGACAACTAGAAAGAAAATGTGAAATTAGTATAACATAAATACAAAACTAGAAACAAAAATGTACAACAAAAAATTCACAAATAAATGCTAAGACTAGCACAATACTGGACCATTTGGAAAACAATAATGTCTCACCTTTTCTTCTTCTTTTCGAGCTGTTCATGGAGAACAGCCTGTGAAAGGTGACCGCGATCAGGCTGTTTGGTGGCCAGCATTTTCTTTTCACTTTTATTGGGCTTCTTCAGGTCCAACATCCACTGAGGCACTTCCTGGCCTGACATTTGGATCACCTGAGCGATGCTGTGGGTGGTGGTAAAGAGATGATAGTGAGGCAGTGTTGGGTATTTACTTTCACTACCTGTACAGTATAGTCATGGTACCCCTTTGGAGCCAAGCCAATCCCTAATCTATCTTCAGCTGTTCCTTCTTTCATTCTCTTTCCTTTGTGCTTACAGTTCCTTCTCTCTGTTTTCTTCTCTTTTATGTTATATGGTCTCTCTGCCCTAGCACAGTCTCTTTTCCTTCCCCTTTTCATTCAGTACGGCCAGTATATCCTACTCTATGAGGAGAAATTTTAAAGGAGATGAATATATATGTTTAGTACAGAATAATGAAACAGTATTGGTTAGCACAGTAGGATGGATGCAAAACTGTAGGACTGGGTAGAGCATGAAAGACAGAAGATACAATAAAAAAAAATAACTGATTACCTTATGGTACTGTAATTAAGTGAAATATTAAATAGCAAATGCCACACAACAATTGTTGTACCTGACCTCCTGAGATAGGGTTTGTCCAGCATGGTCCAGAAAGTGATGGCTTGCCCTTGCCTGCCAGCGCGTCCTGTTCTGCCTACCCGGTGGATGTAGCTCACTGTGGACGGAGGGAAGTCGTAGTTAATCACCAGGTTGACCCCCTTGAAGTCTATCCCTCGGCTCATCAGCTCTGTACACACCAACACCCAGATCTTGCGCTCCCGGAATGCTCTTACCACGTTGTCTCTCTGGCAGGGGAAAAATTGTAGTAGTGACCATTCCAATCCATAATAAAAAAATAAAAAAAAATTGTACTCATGCTATTATTTCCATATTATTAAAGTATTATACTACAATAGCCAGTCCATCTGGAAATTTTTCTACTAATATTACTATCGATAGAAAATGGATCAAGGTTAAACAGGACAAGTTAAAGGTGGAGACAGAAAGAAATACAACCAGCATACACTAAATATGATGAACATTCCATTTTCCTTGTACTGCCTCATTAGCATCCTGCCTGGACTAACCTGTGTCTGGGTGCGGTCAGCATGGATAGCGTCCACCATGAGGTTATCAAACACCAGCTCTCGGAACAGATGTTTGGCTCGCTCCTTCGTCTGCACAAACACCAACACTGGAGGCTCATAACCCTGTGAAAGTAATGTGTAGATGGTCAGCAACTTGATACACACCTGACCTTTTACTTTTAAGCAATGTCTGATGACCTGTGCATATATTTTAATTAGTACTGTATGATTTGTTGTCCAAAGACTTTAAAAACTAATTCAATTAATTCTCTGATAAATCAACAACAGTAATTTCATATCAACTGGTTAAGGGAATCATTCTGTAAATGGTCCAGTTAAAAACAAGGACAACAATCCTAACCCCAATTATGATGGTTTTATTATGAAGATATAATAAAGACAAGCAACATTTTAAGATAAAATAAAGGAATGCTGATAAGTACAGGACATTATAATACATTGGTAAACCAAAATAGTACCTTCCTGAAGATTTCCCTGAGAGAGATTAGTTTGCCCTCCTCGTCCCCACAGAAGGTAAGCGTCTGATGTACATCCTTGCACGCCGTGTTTCTTTATTGGTAGACAGATCTTTTAGTGGTGTTGCTTATGTTGGCTTTCAGATAGCTTATTTTATTCTATATTGAGGGAATTGACAACTAAAGGCAAGAAGTAAACTTCATGTATTCACCTGAGAAATAATAATGAGTGAAAGGTGTCTGAAGTGTTGTCCAATTTTCAAGAAGCTTAAGTCGTAGTAATGGATGAAGATAGAGTGTTCTTCACTGTATATTACAATATTCTAGAATTTCTTGCAGTATGGACTTTTTTCATAGTTTAATAGTAAGTATAGTGAAAATATCACTAAAATATGGCTCGCATGCAAGAACATCCGTGGTGTTGATGATGGTAAAGTACCGGGAAAACGACTCTATAGACAAACTACATACGGTATGGATATGGTCCAATAGCACAATCCAGTACATGTTATTTCTGATTGGTGTATTATGATAAAAAATGAAACCGGATTCCAAAACTTCTCCCAAATCCAAACAGTACTCTGGCCTTATCATTTAAGATCTGGGAGATTCAATTGTACAGTATTTTGTATATTTTACTTTTTCCTTTTGTTCTTGAATTCTTCTTTTCAGAAATCTTATATTTTTGTTTGTGTCAATTCATTCCTACAAAACAAATAATGCTTTAAACCAAGACACTGACCACCATCCCCAGCACAACATACCTGACACCAACATTAATCATGGCTGGGTTGTTGAGGTTTGTGGCACACCACTGTTGGACCTGGTGTGAGTGAGTGGCTGAGAAGAAGGCCCTTATCACAGCTGGGTGGGTACACGCCCGGTATATCTCTGCCAGCTGGTCCCGGAACCCACCGCCCTTACCTCCGCCTTCCTCAAACAGACGGTCACTCTCATCCACTACTAACATTTCTACACTGGGGATTGGAGACAAGATTGTAAGGAATTGAGAATTTCATATTTTCATACTGAATTTCAACCTCTAGTGGAGTCTAGAGCTTTCTCTTATACACACACACACACTGAACACAGTGGTAAAGTGATGAAAGCAATGTACACAACAGTCCTCCTCATGTTTGTTAATTATGTACTCCTTGAAGCATTTCACAGACTTCAAGGCAAAGTATAGTAGTAAAGCTCTCAGATGACATACTTGTTGAGTGAGAGGGGCGGGCCGTCATCACTCTCCCGCAGCAGGTACACCAGGCGGTTGGGGGTCGTCACCAAGACATCTGTGAGTGGTGCATTTGTCAGTCATGGAATTAGTTAGATCTTTAGGAGACAGCAACAGTTCCTTAATCTTTCAATTTCAGTAAATATAGTAAACTGAGCTAATCTGACTGTCACCCCATTTTATATTATTGCAGTGTTTTTGTTTTCAGTATAACACTAGCACTTTAACTTGCCAATCTTTTTTGCTGACTGTGGACCATACTTCGCTCTGGCTTTGTTGACGTTTGTGATGACTGTCGCCCTGATGCCCAGACCTTCAGCCAATCTCCCACACTCCCTGTAAATAGTAACATAATGACAATAATAAATGCAGTAGTACCTCAAATTAAAACTTCTCATTAAAAAAGATTCAGAAGGTTATTTAGTCTGTAAAATAATTAATGAAAAAAGCCTGGGAAAATATTTGGTGGATTTGAATGAGGAAACAAGTGTACTGTAAAATGAAGGAAGATGTAGATGCAAATATATATATTAATTTTGTATCAATGGTATACTGTATATCGAAGTACAGTACTCTATTGAATACAGGAACCAAAATAACAGAAGTAACTGGGTTTCCCCTTGCTCCACTGTTTCTTGGCTATAGCAGTACCACTTCCCCCACAGGCTACCCACCTGTGTATCTGTCGTGCCAGCTCCCGTGTGGGTGTGAGAATAAGGGCTCGGAAGCCTCGGCGTTGTGGCCCTCTCAGTTGGTGTAACATTGGCACAACGAATCCGGCCGTTTTACCTATATGTACACAGAATCTTCAGTGAATATGGTTTCCTTAAATACATATACAGTCAAGCTTTATTTATACACACTCTCCTATAATAGTAATGGGTACTGTAACAAAAATAATAATAATAATATTGACAATAATAATATGAGTGTGACTAACCTGAACCAGTGGGTGCAGCAGCAAGCAGGTCCCGTCCCTGCAGCAGTAGTGGCCACGCCTGGGCCTGCACCGGGGTGGGCTCCTGGTACCCTTGGTTTCGCAAGTTGTTCACCATCACGAGGCTCACTCCACATTCCACCACCTGCACACAGATATAAAGAGCAATATTAATATTCACTCCATACTCCATTATTTCCACACCAACATGAAGGGTAACATTAATATTCACTCCACACTCCATTATTTTCACACCAACATGAAGGGTAACATTAATATTCACTCCATACTACAATGTATTACAACATATATCACCCCGTAAGGGAAGTATTGCCTGTGGTGACATGGGCAGTACTTCAAGGGTTTTGGTGTCCCTTCAGCCCCACCTAATCCATTTGAGTTCTTCAAGTAGCTCTCCACTCCTTTTCTTTCCTTCATACTTGCTGTCCCACCTTCCCACTGGTGAGGGCTGGTTCTATCCAGAAATGAGGAATTTGGCAACATCTACCACACCCTAGCCTGGGCCCAGTGGGGTTGACTTTATTCTCTGTGAATATTAGTTATCCCCCACAGGGCTAGAATAAAGATTGTTGTAGGATCTGGTCACTTTCTAGTGGATTTGACGAGATCTGCCCATATGGATTAAAAATCCATGTGAGGTGTACTGCAACCGGAGGCCTTTTTTTTTCCACTGCTGTATGGACCGCCAGCACACAGGGGTGCATTTCCCTTTCCATACAGCAGTGTAAACTCCCTCCTCCTTATGGTCCCTTCAGGGCTGGTCTCATGGAAGGTACAGTCGGCCACACTTCTGGCTGTTACAGTCAGTACTACAAACTCCAGGTGTCTAACGTTTGCATCCCTGACTTTCTGAATCATAGGCTCGAAGATTCTTAGTGGTGAAGAAGTGAGACGGTTTGGTCCCCCCTCCCTCCCCCTTCTTTCCCTCTCTCTTTCTCCCCCTGCACCGTCTCACTTCTTCACCACTGAGAATCTTCGAGCCTATGATTCAGAAAGTCAGGGATGCAAACGTTAGACACCTGGAGTTTGTAGTACTGACTGTAACAGCCAGAAGTGTGGCCGACTGTACATCCCCACTTGTAGCTCTTGTGGTAAAGTGGACTTAGGCCCACAGCACTGGCTGTGGTATCAAAGCCTTTCCCCCAATCTCCTTGGCGGTCAGAGGCCCCCATATACTACGGCCAGCCCCTCCTTTATTTTAATTTGTTTTTTCACTGCGACCAGTGTACCAGGGATCTGTGGGGCAGGAGGCCATTCTGCCCTGGGAGAACATCAACAACAACAACAACAACAACATATATCACTACCATTTCACCATACCTTGTCCCTCAAATTACCATTTCATCATATAATTATCCTTTCCCTCATTTCACTAAACAAATGTTGCCCCTCACTAGTACTGACCTTGTCAAAATTGTCAACAGGTGGAGGTATGTCGCTACCCCACACGGAAATGCCCAGTTTATTCCTCATGTGGTTGACCTGTATAGAGAAAGACAGTTGAAAGAGTAATATTAAAAAATGTTTAATGCTTCATTCACTGTTCTATATAAAAAAAAAAAAAAACAGTGAATGAAGGAGAATGAATGAATGAAAAGGGTAGAGAGAAGACTGTACCACAAAAAACTAGATGTAGAGGAGGGACAGCAAGTACAATCAGGGTGTGTGTGTGTAGCTGCATTTGACTTTGGAATATATGATCATTATAAGAATTACACAAGATTAAAATGTAGATTAAATTCAATATTCAAATACCATACTGAAAGCTGCTAAACAACCATTCCTAATTTCATGCACAGTGGTATGCTAGGGTATACGTATTATATACAGTATTGTATCTTGGTATGCAGTATTGCTGTCAACATTTACTATCAGTCAGAAAACTATACTATGCAATACTAATATCAGATTCTAGCAATGGCACATGTTCTGACAGTCTAACATACTAACCTGCTCCTGTTGTTGTTCTAGTTGGAGCTGATGACTGTCTTTCTTACTCTTCTTTTTCTTCTTTCTCCCGTCCGCGGCTCCACCACCGAGTTCCACACCAGCCAGCACTGTTACCCCACCACCACCACCATCACCATCCTCATTTTCTGCTCATACAGAGAGAAGGTGCTTGGTCAGTAAGCCTTACCTCAAGACAAAATTAATATGACCCATCCCTTCTAATATTCTATCCTTCCTGAGACAACTTGGACTCCTGTAGTAGGTTATCATGTTCATATAAGTATCTTTGTTCATTCATATTTATGGTATTATTACATATACAAGTATTGCATCATGCTGTGTGACTAGGCCTGCAACATTTGAAAGCAGTCATGGGTAAATGTACAGCAAGAACAGTAGTTCAAATTTACCACCTATATATAAAGCTTCAATAAGAAAAAAATATATTCAACATACAATAATATATCCTACTTAATATAGCTAATGACTCAATAAAGATGCATGGTGTTCCAGGAAAAAGCAAGCATTTAAGACTAAATTCTTTGATATACAGGCAGGCTTCAAACTTACAAGTCAAGTTAATTGGGACATACAAAGCTGCTCTTAAAAATGAGTTCTCAATTAACGAAGTCAAGAATGTACAGAAAAAATTAGATCAATGGCTATATAGGCCTCTGTGAACTACCTCCCCCAAACATCCAATATTGATATCCTACTAATTTTAAGTTGAGATATGTGGATAATATACAAGATGATATTATTCTTATTACACGTAAAACTGCCAAAACTGACATCCTATTAAAAATATTTCTAGTTGGAATATGAGGAAAATACAAGACAGCATTACAACTTCCTTTTCTGGCCTCACCTGACTTGATGGAAGGAGGTGCTTCCTGTGTTGCAGTGCTATCCTGGATGGTAGTATTGGGTCCAGGAGTGTGGTTGGTCTCACTCTTGGGTTTGTCATCATTCTTATGGCCTCCCTGCAAACACAATAAATGCATCAACATAGTTTTATAGTCATGCAACATAATCACATTTTATAAAAGCTAGATTGTAGTAAACTTGTTTGCTCCATTTTAATATAATCTATCAAAATTTACCCAATAATGCAATCACAAACAGAAAAACTAATTGGAATTAATAATGAAGTAAACCATTAAATTAGGAATATCATACTTTGAGAATGAAATCCTATTGAAATATAATTTTGGCTAATATTGCGATTATCTGTTCTGGTGAACAACTGGTTAGGTTAGGTTGGATTAGGTAGGGTTCAGTTACCTTTATCAATACTCAGTGGAATTATCTTGTGGAAATGTATTCTTTGTTAGATATTTTTATTTTAAGATACGACATTTCTGTAACGGAGAGATGAATTAAGGTTGGGCAGACAGTGTTACCAGATCCCCTTGGCAAAAGTATGAAAGGTCCAGCAGGCAGTTGTGTACAATATGCCTGACCCACCCAATCATGATACTTTTAGCTACTATCTACAGGATCTATTTTATCTTTAAAGGTCCCGAAGGACACTTGGTTAGGTCCCAAATTACATTAAGTTAAGTCCCGAAGGGAGCAACAGTCTAGATTAGGTTAGGTCAAGTTATTTCGTCTGGTGATCAAAAAATTATATATCCCAATTTAATATTATTGAATTTTCCGCTGAACATTCAGTATTAGTCAAGCGTTTGTCCATAATCACTCCCATTAATTTTTTTCTGTCAAATATACTTCTTAATACATGTACGTCATTTCCTTATTGGGTAATCAAGATAGCCGCTAAATGTTTACATCCAGCCCCCATATTTTGCTTAGGTTAGGTCTCGGTAGTTTGCCGCGGTCCAGATTAGGTTAGGTTAGGTCTACCTAATTCTATTTAATATGTTGTAGTGTGTTCCAGGCGAATCTATTTCAAATATGGCAAAAATGAGGTGTTTATGGAGATTGAGTTGGGGGAGGCAGGGGGGTTAATATATCCCAAAACATTAATTTGCGACGGTTGTGAACAATAAATTCGTTCAAAACACACTATAAAACATTGTAGTCTGAAAACCCCGAGTCGAAAGCAGATTATGGACAAACACTTGAGAAGTCGGGAAATGCTAGGAAAGCTGCACTCCCATTTCAAAGTAAATACATACAAATATTATTCATGTTTTTACGTATTTCTACATAATATAACAGTCTGCAAAATATAATGGGAAAAGAAACGAATGATTTTGGTTGACAGAAAGTGTGAAAATCGAGAACGCAGATAATCGCAATATTTACCATAATTTCAGAACACTGCCTCAAAATAGTTTGTTAATTGATAAATATGTATTGATGAATATTTCAGTTAATTCAATATCATATACTTGTAGCTCTGATTATTGCAACACTTTAAATCTTGGTATTGTACTTACCCCAGACTTGGTAAAATCATTCTTGAATTTTTTGTGGTTAAACTTGATACCTCTAGTTAAGTTTCTGAATATATCATAAGTGTTCATTGTTTAGTTCAACATAAGGTAGCTATCCAGTTATATATTATAAGGGCTTCCTCGAATTCCTTCTCATGTGTCGTAAAGTTGAGGTGTGGGGCTGCTCACTCTAAGTTACTTATTTGTGTCCTCTCCAAATAAAGCTGATGTATGTGAAACTATAATACTTCTCTTGATTCGTTTTTTTGTTGGGGGTTTACTACACGGTGTTGTTGTTAGAACCTGCTAAGAGATTATAATGGAAATCTCCCAAACTGTACACGACACAAGCCAAACACGCGTATAACACGTTGTTGTGTTTACAATACGACGTGCCTAATATATATTAAATAAAAAATACTTAAATTAATGTATTATAATTTGCAGTACTCACCTGGTTGGCTAATAATAATAATAATAATAATAATAATAATAATAATAATAATAATAATAATAATAAAAATAATAATAAAAAAAAAATCCACCTGAAAAGAAATAATAATAATAATAAATAAAAAAAATAATAATAATTAAGTTCAACTAGAACAAATATAATTGAAAAAAGTGGGGGGGCCACTGTCTATAAACAGCCTATAGGTAGGCTTATACTGCAGTACAGTAGTGAAGAAGTGGAGGTGGTTACTAAGTATAGTGTAATAGTCATGATGGTGAGTTTGAATATACTGACTGATCGTGTATGTAGTAATTGTGAAACTTGAAAATTTAATGAGTGGCTGAGAAGGAAGCAGCCTTATAATTATTATAATATGGCATTAACTGTGAAATGGGACCTGTAATTAATGACATTTCCTTCTCTTCCAAGATCAACCGGTCAATCTTACAAAATCAATGAATCAGCCTTCTCTTCCAACAGGTTCAATTTGACGGTCTGAACGAAGGAACAGACCAGGGACAACTCATCAACATTGTACTTTCCTCGTTTGGACCAGACATCATAGACTACCTAGAAGTACTCTTGAACTCGTCCCTGTACCAAGCTGTGGATGATGCTCTGGTGTCAATACTCAACGGTGTCCTGTCATGTCCCAATAATGAAGAACAGTTTGACATCTCTGAAGTGCCTGTGATTATTGAAGATCTATTGACGAGCTTTTTGCCATTACATAAGTATAAGAACGAGTAAAGAAGAATGGATCAAGCGTCTTAAGAAATATGTTGTACTATAGTTCAACAAAAGTATTAAAAGTTATGTTCTGTTATTAAAACTTCATCCAGCAATGCTTGTTGTTTCCTCTCTTTCTATATATACAAGTATACTATAATATTATATAATGACTGGCGAACACATAGATTTGTAGTGACTAAATTTGATAAAAGTTGTTGATATTGAGATAATTCATTTTGGCCTATAACTGTGTGCACTATTGTAGCCCCCCATTTTCCAATTTATGCCAACTAGGTGTGATTGAGCTGTAAGTCATAGGCCTATATAATGTTTTGTTTAATTACTTTAAGGCATTTTCCCGAAGCAACTGTGGTCGATTTCATAGAGTAATTATTATCCCATTGTGATTATTTTATTAACCTCTTTATTTTCGGCTTATCTGAATTACTTTTAAATAGTTTCAGAGATGACACAATCCACACTTTCATTCCCCTCCTCTCCAGTGCATATCTCCATCTCCAGTTCTACCTCAACTTCCTCCCGGCTCTCACTACATATCACAATGTCGTCCGCAAACATCATTGTCCATGGGGACTCCTGTCTAACCTCATCAGTCAGTCTGTCCATCACCATTGCAAACAAGAAAGGGCTCAGAGTGGATCCTTGGTGTAAACCCACCTCCACCCTGAACCCCTTAGTCGTTCCTGCTGCACACCTCACTACAGTTTCACTATCGTCATACATGTCCTTGACCACCCTCACATACTTCTCTGCCACTCCTGACTTCCTCATACAATACCATAACTCCTCTCTTGGCACCCTGTCATAAGCCTTCTCCAAGTCTACAAACACACAGTGCAACTCCTTCTGTACTTCTCCATCGCCATTCTCAAGGCAAATATTGCATCTGTAGTGCTTCCTGGCATGAAACCAAATTGCTCCTCACAAATCCTCACTTCTCTTCTCAGTCTAGCTTCCACCACACTTTCCCATATCTTCATTGCATGACTAAGCAACTTAATACCTCTATAGTTGCCACAGCTTTGCACATCCCCCTTGTTCTTGAAAATTGGGACCAGAACACTTTCTCCACTCCTCGGGCATCCTCTCGCCTAGAAGGATTTTGTTAAACAATCTGGTAAACAGCTCCACTGCCATCTCTCCTAAACTCCTCCATGCTTCCACTGGTATGCTATCTGGACCCACTGCCTTACCAGCCTTCATCTTCATGGCCTTCCTCACTTCATCCCTGCTGATTTCCTGCACTTCCTCATTCCATTCTTCCAACTCTTCCAACCTTCTCTCCCTTACATTTTCTATGTTCATCAACTCTTCAAAATACTCCTTCCACCTTCTTAATACACTCTCCTCACTTGTCAATATATTTCCATCTACATCCTTTATCATTTTAACATGCTGCACATCCCGTCCAGCTCTGTCTCTCTGCCTGGCCAATCGGTAAAGGTCTTTTTCCCCTTCTCTACTATGCACTATCCAACTTCTCGTACAGCTTCTCATATGCCTTGGCCACCTCCTTCTTTGCTGTGCTCTGCATTTCCTTATACTCCTGCTTACTTTCTTCATCCATTTGTCTATCCCACTTCATTTTCGCCCGCTTCTTCTTACTTATGCTCTCTTGTACTTCCTCATTCCACCACCAAGTTTCCTTGTCTTCTTTTCTCCGTCCTGATGTCAAAGTACCTTCTTTGCTTTCTGCCTCACAACTTCAGAGATAGTTTCTGTCCTCCTCTATCTTATCACCCAAAACCTGGCTCACCTCTTCTTTATTTCCAGACTCATCTTACCAATCAGCACCCTATGCTGTTTTGCTACACTCTACTTTACAATCGCCGAACTCCTTCAAGTTGCCTCTCCTACACAGGATATAGTCAACCTGTGTACTCCTCCCTCCACTCTTGTGCTCCCCTTTCTTCTACACTACAGCCATCTCCGTCCGCATCTGTCCTTCAGCGTTTCTCTCTCCCACACCGTACTTTCCCATCACCTCCTCATCACCACCATTCCCTTCTCCAACATGGCCATTTAAATCAGCTCCAATAACCACCCTTTCCTCCCTACTTGGGGGGCATATGCACTGATAACATTCATCAGGACCCCCTCAATTTCCATCTTTACACTCTGTCAGACACCCTCCTTACCTCCTTTACGACTATCCCGACATTGAATCCTCCGTCATTTTGTTTCCTGCACACACAGTACGTCCAGCTTTCTTCTCTCCATCATATCTGCCAGCTCTCTCCCTTTACCTGTCAAGGATCCCATATAGTTATGGTATGGTATGGTATATTTCTTATAGGTATGGTATGGTATATTACTCTTATAGGTGCTCTTATTGGTTTGGCGACGTGACCCTCCCCATTTATCCGGGCTTGGGACCGGCACTGAGTCGCAGTGGCTGGGTTCCCACGCCTGTCCCCATATTTCGTCTAAGGTACCGTAGTATGGTTTATAGTATTTTACCCACTCCAAGCCTGTCCCCATATTTCGTCTATTGTATATATAGTACACTATCTTACCAAGTGGAGAGCAGCTACACCGCCTGGCAGCTTCTATGTTGTGAGTTGACGACGATGTAGGTTATAGTAGATGTTAGTATATGTTAGTATATATATATATAGTATAGTATAGTATAGTATAGTATACACTTCACTTCTTCGACGATATAGTACACTTGGACACTTCTTCGACGATGTAGATGTAGATCAGGGGGATCTTCGACGTGTTGCCAGGATCATTGAAAATCCCAGACGTCTCTTTATCCCACAGCTGGTCTTGATCACTCATCATTTCCTTATTCCAAGGAGTCCGAGACTATTCCCGTCCCGTCCCTATTCACTGCTAGGTCGACAGGGATTACACCACATTTAAGGAAACAAATCCAACTGTTTCCACCCGACCTGTTGTTACAGAGCGTGCTACCATTGCACCACCGGGCTGCAAAGATTAATATGGTATATGGTATATATATAGTAACTTAAAGTTTATTATTAAATATAATATTAGTTATAATATTATGGTCGGGCGGAGAATCGAACTCGGAACCTCTAGGACGTGAGGCGAGCACCTTATCCACTTTACCACCAAGCTACACTAGAATGTATGGTATATCTATCTATATATATAAAACAGTCTGTCTGTTTGTTTAGCCGCTATACACGGCCGTATTGTTTCATCTAGAGTAATAATTTTTACATGAATGTTATCGCTGAAAGCTCAGGAGTGTCCACCGATTACAAAAAAAAAATGTTTTAAAATTATCAATGGGGGTTTATTAGTGAGATATGGGCATGTCGCCTCCACCTATACATCCTCGATGGACACTCAAACCTCTTTAATAGAAACATAAGTCTTTAAATAGAAGTTGGAGGACAGAGGAGGAATTAAATTGAGCAAAGGACGAAGAAAAGGAAATTTGAGGACGAAGAAAGGCTTAAATTGACGAAGAAAATGCTGGTACAGAGATAGAGAAGGTGGGACAAGAGGAGTTGATTATTCTCCCCCTATACACCCTCGATGGACACTCAAACCTCTTTACTATAAACTTAAATCTTTAAATAGAAGTTGGAGGACAGAGGAAGAATTAAATTGAGCAAAGGACGAAGAAAGGGTGGGACAAGGCCTGAGCTGGGCAGCAACCGTTAACAGTCCCCCCTCTCTCTCTCTCGCTCTCTTTCTGAGAAAGAGAGCGGGGGGACTGTTTCCTTTAACAAGACTACAGCATGCTCAGTTGCTCGCATCTAATCTAGATAATCTGAACCTGTCCTATTGGCTATTCCTGTTCATGAGTTACATTGGCTGCCAGATTAGTTGCAAGATTCATGAGAAGTATTTTCTACTACCTACTCTTGAGTTTTGAAGAGTTTTATTTTTTACGTAGTTGAAGGTGATAAATATTTTGTAGCAATATTTATTCAATTTATATGATATTTTGTTGTTGCAAAATATGTTATCACTTATACCAAAATGTTGTAAACGTCCTACGTTTCGTTACGATTCAGTAAAATTACCCTACGCCCTAGCCTACAGACATGGATTTGAGGTCGAAATGCCCTACATATAGGGCGATTACCCTACGGTTGGCAACACTGGTGGGAGAGAGAGAGGGAGAGAGAATTTGTGCGTGTCCCTAATACAAAGGTTCGAATCCCCCTCCTAACATTTTTTGAAAAACAATTTTGAAAAACATTTTTTTTATAGGTCGAAAACACTCCCCAGGTTATAACGATGAAACTCATGTAAAAAATTTCACTCTAGGACACACACACAGATAGACAGAATTTCGGCTTTATGTATATAGATTTTCATAGAGAAAACACTTGAAAATCATATGCGTTTCAGCAATCAGGCTCTGAAGTTTGCATGTTCCCTATCATTAATTAATTCCTGGAGTTTGAATTTCGCAGAGAAAGAAAAATATATGTGTCATATCTGACAGCATGAATAGCATGACCACTCGATCGTGGAGCGACCACAGGATTCACAAAGTTCACTATTAATTAAAATTTTGTTGGTAGGCGTTTATACATGGCAAGGACTTATAGGACCCTGACACTGCATCAAAATCATATAATAACAGCTCATCTATCTATCTATCTATCTATATATATATATATATATATAAAACAGTCTGTCTGTTTGTTTAGCCGCTATGCACGCTGACATCTTATGTCTGAGAGTAATAATTTTAACATATGTGTTATCGCTGAAACCTCAGGAGTGTCCTCCGATTACATAAAAAAATGATTTTCAATGATTAATTAATGGGGGGTTAATGGGGGAGGGCTCGAACACACACACACACCATGGAGTCTGTACAAGCATACAAGGCCAACCTCCTGGATCACAAACTATAACTCTTATGAAAATTGGTCATTATCAGATTGGCAATACTCTGGGAGCTGGGACCTTTGGTAAAGTTAAATGTGAGTATTGTATTATAATATGAACGTTTTAATTAAGATATTACGGAAAGGTCTAAGTTATTTAATTCTAACTAACTTAAATGTTGCAAACAAGGTCACCGATTATTGGACTTCCTTACAGTAACTCGTAATATAAATTCATTGGTGTTATTTCCAATGTTACTTAACTTAACCTAACGTAACCTTAAAGTAGGAGTAGTGTATTCTTAAACTTAGTCTCTGTGGTTAAGTTATTTATTTTATGCTCACAATATTATGGAACACACACATTGCACATTCTTTATCTATCCATTTAGTTTTTGTTATTCTATCTTTGCAAATGGAGTCTATGTAAGGTTATAATATATATGTTTTCTCTCTCGTGTTTGTTTGTGTGTTTTGGTTGGATGGTGAACCAGCTATCTCTAAATTTGTTGACAGCTTTCAATCAATTTTTGGATGATGATCGGTCATTATAAGTCTGCCTAAGTTAGAAGTAAGGGTATTAATTGAAAGAATTGCAATTTTATAGCAGTGTAATTTACCAGGATTATTTCCCAGTAGTTTGCCCAGGTTATGTCCCAGTAATCTGATGTTGTCTAGGTTAGGTTAGGTCAGGCTAATTTTAAAATGTCCCATTTGGAAATGGGGCATTTGCAGAGGAAATGCCATAGAAGAAATTAGTCTTAGAATGGTCTAAATAAGCGGGTAATTAAGGTAGAAAATCTGTACGCAATAACGGCAATTCTTTCAATATTTACTGAAGTGAATGATTTTAGTGATAGTCGAGGTTAGAAATGTATTTTGGGAGTATGTTTTGGTAATAGTACAAAAGTACTGAGTTCACTATATTGTATATTTTAGTATCATTACCCACTATTTTGTACCATTCAGTATTAGTTGATAAGAATTTTTTTTTTTTTATGTACTGTTTAATAATGTTCCGACACTGTGGTTAAACATGTAGGCCATACTATGGTTCCTGTCATCACCATCCCATTTGAAGTATAACATAATGTCACAACTACCAAATGATTAGTCTATATAATTTTTTATCATCATGTTTCCATAATGGTAGATGGCTGGCGAACACGTTCTTACGGAAACCAAGGTGGCAATCAAGATCCTCAACCGCAGAACAATCAAGAATCTGGACATGGTTAGCAAGATCAAGAGAGAGATCACCATTCTCAAGCTGTTTCGTCACCCTCATATCATAAAACTGTAAGTTGTACTGTAATCATGGCTGCCATGAAGTTAGTCATGAACTCTCTTTCTTGGTGAACTTTAATTGTTCTGCCTCCACATAGATAGATGTAAAACTCTCTAGCCACAGTAACACTCTGGATATTGATTTGTCGTTCGTTGCTACTGTGGTCTTTTTTATTTTGGTTTGGGTTACAGTATTTGATTTATTCCCATAATATACAGTGTTTCTGTTTTTCAGGTACCAGGTAATTAGTACCCCCACTGACATCTTTATGACGATGGAATATGCTTCAGGAGGAGAACTTTTTGATTATATCAAGCAAAAGGGCAAGATTAGTTTATAATCTATAATAAATGTTCAGTAATACTTTATCTAAGCTAAATAAAGTACAGTATACATACAGTAAAATGTACAGTACAGAGCAAATTAACACTGTACAGAGTACACACCTCTTCACTCTGACTTTTCTGATAAATTGCTACTACAATATTTAATCCTGGTGAAATATTATGGTTCAACTGTTTTTAGCTCCGGCCTAAGCCGAGAGCTCTAGGTCTTATCGTAATTATTGTTCTTGTTCTTGTTCTTGTGTACATAGCTTTCACACCCCTTATCCAGATTTTCCCCTAGTTACTTTAATTCTTTAACAATTTTGAGTTCTTCACCATTTGCCTTCAAATTAAATTCTTACTTATCTTCTCGACTATTCGCACCCTCTACTTAGTCAAATTTACTCTCAAAACCCCACAGTCAGTCTTTCAAATGATTTCAGAGCATGCCAGTAATACCGGTAATGCTTTATCTGCATACAGTACCTCATGTTTAAAAAGACAGACTCCTACTGGCAGATATTTTGCCACAACGAGAGATTTGAAAGGGAAAAGTTGACAACTGTATTATTAGAGTGAGTTGGTGGGTGAAAGTTGGAGACCAAGTGTCAGTGGTGGTTACATGAAGGAGTGTGGCGTGGACTGGGACAAGGAAATTCTAATGTGTCACAATAGGGTTTGGATGCAGGGTTTATTCTAAGGAAAATTTACAACTGCACAAACTTTTATGCGAAAGTTCCAGTGGTTCCCAAACCGGGGGGGCGCGCCCACCTCAGGTTTATTATTTTGTTCTATGTATGACTATGAGCAACCACTTGTAGTTTCACATCTACTGTAAATACGTTTGATAATCCTCACTGTTTAAGATATAACTTGTAATGTGAAATGTGGTATTCTATGACATATATTATGATTTATGTATTATGCATGATTGTATAATATGGTAAAGTTAATGAAAATAAAATTATGTTCTAGTCAGCTATCAGTGACTTCTGTTGTGGTTCCTTCCTAGTTTGTGACACCTTAGCCATGCAAATTCAAAAGAAGTACAAATTTACAACTGCACAAATCTGGATTTACAACTGCACATTTTGAATTTACAACTGCACAAAAGGGGTACAACTGCACGTTAGAATAAACCCTGTTTGGATGGTTTGTGTTTTGTTCATCTCATAAGAGATAACAGTGACCAGTGATTGGCAAATAGGTGAATAAATAGTTTTTAAAATAAATTAGATATGTTTATGCATTGGTATGCCTCGCTACTTGCGAGATACCTACAACAGGAAGGAAAGTGAGCAAAAGTTTAGTTTGTTGACAAGCAGATAGTAATAATATTTTACTGTCTGCATGTCAACAAACTACATTTTATTTTCACTTTCCTTTCATTGTATCCACCTCACAAGTAATGAGCCTTCATGTGTGGCCAACTGTACATGTCAGAAAACGTTGTGCGGACGCAGCGTTGGCGTTGCCATAGAAACAACAAGTTTTGTTTATGTGCTGTTGCCAGCCCAGCCCGGGCCGTCCCAAGCCGTTTGATAGAGGCAACAATTTTCTCAGCGGCCCGGGCCAGCCGAGTCGCGCTATCCAACGCAGTCCTTATTATCTCTTCCTCTTTCAGTACTATTTTTGTGGTATCATAATGTTCCATCAGGGAGGTTAGTACTTTTTGATACTTAGTTTCTCTTCTCTCATATGTAATAACTTCTTCTCCCTCCTCATTTACATGTATTATTCCCTTTGTCATGTCCGGGCCGTCCCAAGACGTTTGTGGAATATTGTTCATTCATCTGCTGCAGACATCATGTATGAAAAATATTGAAGTTTGTATACCCTAAGCAGAATGTATGATAGTTACATCAGGATACTTTAATGGTTAGTTTTGAGTAAAAGCAATGGTTGAAAAAGGCATGTGCATGTGTGAGCTAGTGGAGTGAAAGGGGCTTAGGCCTATTAGTCCTTAAACTTGTAGAGTATGGGACCTAGGAATGAATGAAGAGCTGATTTATTATAAAAAATATATTAATGGAACTGAGGGCAACCACCTCATCAGGCAAAGAGTTCCACAAACTAACAAATGTTACTGTGAAAAATTTTCTACTATAGTCTGAGATCCCCAGTAAACCCAGTGTTTATAGGAAGCATATTCCAAAATTGCCAACTTGAAGAAGTTCAAGTTGGTCTAATGTGGGTTTTGTACAGGGTGAGCATGACCTTTGGGAATCTGCAGAGGGTACACCTTAAGAAGTTTGCAGGCATTCCTGGAATCCAGAGGCCTTATTAACAATGGATCTAATATGAAGGTGAAATCTAATAAGAGTAGTAACCTATCTATATATAAGTTTACAATAATAATTAAACTTTACAATGTTCTACTGATATTCAAGATTGTCATTTGATATTTTCATTACCAAATCAGAAATATAGAAATATATATCAACCCACTAACAAGGGAGTCTTGAATAATATATAATTTTTCTTTCCTGCTTTAATAATTTGGTAATGAAAAGTTAATGAGGCCGATTTCAAATGTGGCAACCCTGCTGCTATTGCGGCCCTTGCAGTTGCGTCACAATTTCTCATCTTTCATACGTATCAGCAATAATAACTCGTACACGTCAGAGAATCCGTGTGAACAAAGCGATGATGCATTAATCATATCAAATAGGATATCATATAATAGCAATATTATTCTATTGAAATAAATGTACAAAAATCACGAACAAAAGATTGTAAGGAGCATTAGACAGCTGGAACACTATATTATATAAAACTAGTGGTTAAACGATACTCGATTACCGAAGGGTACTTTTGGTACAAGCCATTTATATATTTATATTTATATATTCTAAAGTATTTATGGGGTCATGATGATGCAACAAGCCCTTATATATTACCAGAGAATGTGTGTTGTTCATGGTGTGTAATATGTGCAAAACGTTTTAAGTTAATTTTAACCCTGAGCCGGATAGATACGCACAGTGGGAAATGTGTACGGGACCTGGCTGGCAGTAAGTATACTAAAAGCTGAGAATTATGAGATAAATCAAGAAAGATAACATAGAATAACAAGCCAACAAACAAGAAAACCAACATCACCAGCAGCAGAAAGACTGATAAAAGAAGAGACACCGTTGATAACACATGATAGTTAGTTACCAATCGCACACCAACCAAACATAAAAACAAAAGAAGAGCCACATCCCATCAGCAGTTATATATTTTTGTTGACCCACTAATAAATCTATCCAGTGACCAGTGCCAGTGATTGCTAAATGTGATGTTGGTGGTGTGTGAGGGTTGATGCTGGCCTGGTTGAAGAGAAGAGCCAGAGTGACTACTAGTATTAACCTCCTGAGACGACACCTGCCATCAGATATGTTTGTGTCTGAACCTGTACAATCCATCCTCACACCGAGTCTAAAGGTATTATAATAGACTGTACAATCCATTCTCACAACATGTCTAAAGGTATTATAATAGACTGTACAATCCATTCTCACACCAAGTCTAAAGGTATTATAATAGACTGTACAATCCATTCTCACACCAAGTCTAAAGGTATTATAATAGACTGTACAATCCATTCTCACACCAAGTCTAAAGGTATTATAATAGACTGTACAATCCATTCTCACACCAAGTCTAAAGGTATTATAATAGACTGTACAATCCATTCTCACACCAAGTCTAAAGGTATTATAATAGACTGTACAATCCATTCTCACACCAAGTCTAAAGGTATTATAATAGACTGTACAATCCATTCTCACACCAAGTCTAAAGGTATTATAATAGACTGTACAATCCATTCTCACACCAAGTCTAAAGGTATTATAATAGGTTTGTCTCAAGGTATTATAATAGACAACACCCTTTCTATGTTTATCTCAATACATTATAATAGACCACACCCTACTCATGTTTATCTCAATACATTATAATAGACCACACCCTATCTATGTTTCTCTAAAGGTATTATAATTTACTGTGCAGTCGGCAAAAAAAAGTTTGGTATTTTTACAGTAAACCTGGGTTCAGTAAAACGTATATATTAGTATGTTTTACCACTAATTAGGACCATTCTAAGACTATTTTCTTCAATGGTGTTTCTCTCGGAAATGCCCCGTTTTCGAGATATGCCCAGTTTTCATACCCCATACAAACTTGGGGGAGAGCCTGGGAATCTGGGGTTTTGGGTGGGAGAAAACATGCTGTACACTACTGAACCCAGGTTTACTGTAAATTTACCAAAAGTTTTTTTAACACCCCTACGTTAATTATAATATTGGTAAGTGCGGCAGGGTTGGTACTCCGCCAATAATATGTGAGCCGCATCAGTGACAACTTAGTACAATGCATTCAGTTTCTTTTTTATATCAAAAGTTTAGCTAATTTTGAATAAAACTTTTAGTGTTCAAGAACTCTTATTATTTAACTTTTCTTCATTAAAAATAAGGAAATACTTTTGAGTAGTTTAGAACAAAAATAACCATGAAATACCCAGAAAAATAGCACTGGGTGAAAGGACGTCATTCCTACTTGCCTGCCCAATAGACATTGACGGGCTAAGGTGGGTGACAGAGGTATTTACGACACAATTGTGTCAGGCATACCAGCATTAAATCACACTGTTAAAAGGTTGGTAACAAAACTTTTTTTGCAGGCTGTATAATCCATTCCCACCCCGAATGTTGGTAAATATTAAAAGAAATACTATTGAGGGAATATTTTTACAAGTTGGACAAACTCTATTTAAATTTTTTTACTATTACCAGTGTTTATATTTCATTATTACAAACAACTTTTCTATATACCATTTCTTCTGCAATGCTGCATAACAGTAGTTACCTCTTATAGTTAGGTCCCGGTAGTGTGTCCCAGTCCAGATTAGGTTAGGTTAGGTCCCGGTAGTGTGTCCCAGTCCAGATTAGGTTAGGTCAGGTCAGGTGAGGTGAGGTCTGACTAATTTCTACTGTATATTTTTTCCTGCTTAGGTCCCGGTAGTCTGCCCAGGTTAGGTCCCATTAGTCTACTCATAGGGGTGGTAACCTCTGGCATCAGTGGCATTTTTATCATGTCCAGAGCAAGGATCAAACGCTGGGCCACAGATTTGCAGCCACAGACTCTACCACTGTACTAGCCAGAAGCTCCACATTTACCAACAGTGTACCTCCTCCGGCCTAAGTGACTTCAGTAGCCACTGGATTGTCAAAGTAAATTATTTTCCCAGTATAGTTTACATTTCTAGCTAGTTTTTCAACACCCATGGGTGACTAGGTAAGGACAATCTTATATGTGTCAACAGGCTCAGTATGCCCTTAAATTGCTTCTACATCTAAAACAACATACAATTGACTAGAGATGGTCTGCCCTTCACATTTAACAGGTACTGTACAGTCGGCGGCAAAAGTCCTGTCGCCTCACTTGCTTCACCGAGGCACACGATGTTCATAGACTCGAGATTATTAGGTGTAGAAAACGTGTGTATTTCTCGAGTCCATGAACACTGCCTGTCTTGGTGAAGCAGGTGAGGCGACAGGACTTTTGCCGCTGAGTGTACAACACCTTACTTTAATGGATAATA
This sequence comes from Petrolisthes manimaculis, assembly GCA_034508575.1. Lineage (NCBI taxonomy): Eukaryota > Metazoa > Arthropoda > Malacostraca > Decapoda > Porcellanidae > Petrolisthes > Petrolisthes manimaculis. The sequence goes on from JAWZYT010001115.1 coordinate 54,239, forward strand.
TTCTGAAACTATAATAGCAATATGTTTTGTTTGTTCAGCTGGTGGTGGTGAACAACGAAGGTCAAGACTTCTCCCTAGAGGTGCCACCAGACATGACAGTGGAGAGGGTCAAGAAGATGGCACTAGGACACTTCTATGAGTAAGATATCTGTTTTTCTCAGTCTTCTTTTCCTCTTGCCTATAATTACCAGTACCATACTGTCATCTTTAGAGAGTTATGTGTAGTGAGTGAATTGAAGGGCGAGTGATTCCTCCAAGCCATGCCAGAATACAGATCACTTCAGTATATGAGTAGGAGATCTGTTTTGTAGCACAATTTTTTAGGGATCTTGTTTTGTAGCGCATAAAAAATCCTTCTCCATAACTGAACTGTATTGTCTGAAGTTGGTCATTCTAAATGTGTGAAGGTGACCCTCCAATGGAAAGGGTTAATAAGGATCTTTTCAACCCTACAATTGTAGTTTTAGTTTGCCATAATATTATCCAAAGTAAGAAAAAGGTGATATTGGCAATCTAAGGATTAAATGTTTGTTTTGATTTAGGCCTTATATGTAATAATAATAAACAGTAGCTGTATTGTGAAATTATAATGAATGGTACCAAAGTCTTCCTGAATGTCAAAGGATTTAATATTTATTTATCTATACCTCTAATACCTCGTTTCCTCCAGAAACTCACTCCAAGTGAGTGGCTATGGGAGAAGAATGTTTCTATTTCTGCCTGTTCCAGTACACCTTCCTTGCTTGGTCTAGCTGTCCCCTTCCATTCACATTCCTCTCCCTCATTTCTCCACTCTGTTCACCCACCTAACTGATGGTCTGCATCTCTTTCCAGGTCCTTCCACCTCACTTTCATACACCATTAAGAACTCTCCATCTTGCATATTTTGCACGTCCAAACCATCTCAAGATACGAGCACTTTGCTTCATTCACTCAATCACCCCACACTTTTATCGACTGTCTTCTCACTCAGACCATACCTCTCATATACACCCTCAGTACTCGCCCCATCCCACCTTGCCAGGCCACATGCTACTCTCAGGTAACTCATCTCCACCACACCTATCCTAGACTGTTGTACCCTGTATCCCCATTTCTCCGACGCATATGTTAATGTTGGCAGGACTATACTGTTTCTCGATTCCTTTTTCACCTCCTTTCTCACGCTTCTACCCTTCATGATTCTCTCTAAAGAGCCAATGACCTGCTTACCCCACACTATTCTCTCTCTGATTTTTTCTTCCATGCTCCCATACTTACACAACACTGTTCCTTAATAATTTTAACTCCTTCACCTCCTCCATCTCATCTTTGAAGGTTATCTCACACCAAGTAGGCAGCCTCACCGTATTGGATGTTGCAAAATCAATCACTTGACCTTTGTGCTTTCAATTTAATATTACAGTATTAAGGAAAGCTGCTTGGGTGTAGAATATAAAATTAATCTTGGTTGTTATACTTTAGCCCAGCGGTGGCGACAGGAGGTGATGAGAGAGGGTCAGGAGAGGGCGGGAAGACAGGGGGAGAACGCACCTACCGCCTGGTCTTGGTGCGAGAAGCCAGATCTTTGAACGAGACCAACTCTCTCCACCTGGAGCAACTCTTGGACTATGGTGAGGAGAGTATAATCAAGATGGGACAGCCAGAACACTTATTAACTATATGTATACAGTACTGTACTTTTAGGCCCAGGTTATTTCAGAAATATGCCAAATGTATCATTTTAGCAGCATGTGACCCTACTGGCTATATTGGTAGGAATGTTTTATTTCAAATCACTCATTGCTGCAAAATTGCTTCATTGGTACTTGCTGTTTGGTATGTTATGACCATAAGAAGACTAAATTAATTAATTAATTGATTTATAGATATTAGCCATTTGATATTCAATTTTTTTATATATTTTTCATTCTGCATACCACTTTGCAGTCAACAACACAAACCAAAGGTACGTCCACGACAACAGTACAACAGTGAAAAGTTCAGTGACAGCCTCTGCTATTTTCATGCTAGATACGGCCCCAATGCAAGGAACTGTAAACCTGGTTGCCCATGGCCAAAAAAATTGTAAGTCAGCCAGCGCGTATCGCGGCGGCTCCCAGTGACATAAGTGCTTTTTTTCTGTGCGACCCCAACACTAATACTCGTTTCTTGGTGGACACGGGTGCTGCTCGTTCACTCCTGCCTGCCGCCCAGGGGAGAAAGCCCCTGCACCAGCAGCCTAATGTCAGACTGACTGCAGCCAACGGCACACCGATTCCCACATACGGCCAGCAACACCTCGACATCCGAATCGGCAACCGGACTTATGGATGGAACTTTATATTGGCTGACGTAACCCTTCCCCTGCTGGGGGCAGATTTCATGGCCCACTACCAACTACTGGTGAATGTCGCCGGCAGCAGGCTGGTCGACACAGCTTCGCTGGCTGCCGTCCCTATAGCAGCTGCCCCCAAAAAACCTCGCCCTGCAGGTGATTGATGCCTCAGACGACTTCACACACCTCCGCAACTCATACCCTAATGTGTAATGTGTTCAAGCCTGAACTTCGACAGCAACCACAGGTACCGGCCAAGCATGGAATATACCACCACATAAAAACCTCAGGCCCTCCCGTGTTCTCCAGGTTCTGTCGATTGTCGCCAGACAAACTCGCCGCTGCAAAGCAGACCTTCGCAGAGCTGGAACGACTGGGCATATGTCAAAAGGCACCAAGCCCATGGTCGTCCCCGCTGCACATAGTCGTAAAGAAAGATGGCTCGCTCCGCCCCTGCGGCGACTACAGACGACTCAACATGCAGACGGAGCCAGACCACTACCCACTGCCCAACATCGCGGATGTCACCTCTTTCCTGCACGGCGCCAAGATATTCTCCAGGCTCGACTTAATGAAGGGTTATTACCTGGTACCAATGCACCCAGAGGACATCTCCAAAACTGCTATCACCCCCCCCTTCGGTACGTTCACCTTTACTTATAGCTGTTTCGGCCTCAGAAATGCCGGGTCCACATTCCAGCGGATGATGGATGGCATCTTGGGTGACCTGTCCTTCTGTGCCTGCTATGTTGATGACATCCTCATTTTCTCCACCTCCAAACAAGAACATCTACAACACATCTCTACAGTGTTAGACCGCCTGCAGCAGAACAGCCTGGTGGTTCGGTATGACAAGTGCGTCTTTGGTGTCAGAGAGGTGGATTTCCTTGGACACCACCTTACGCCAGCGGGCGTGTCGTCCCTCCCAGAGAAGATCATGGCAATCAAAAAGTTTCCCACCCCATCCACAGTCAAGGCCCTCCAAGAGTTTGTGGGAATGGTGAACCACTACTATCGTTTCCTACCTGGCATTGCATCCATCATGACACCTCTGTATGCGGCACTCTATAACAAACCCAAGGAACAAACCCATGGGTCAGTCCTCAAGCAGACGCATTCCAGCAGACCAAAGAAGCCCTGGCTATAGCAACCCTCCTTGCTTTCCCGGCCCCAGGTAAACCCCTCCTCCTCACCACAGACGCCAGCAATATTGCCATCGGAGCGGTCAACATTCCTATTGCTTTCCTAACCCTACCTAATTCTCCCTGTACACCCTATCGTCTACCATCTGCCTCCATCCCTATGCATGTCACCACTGCCTTCCCTCCCTTCCCCTTATTCATCAAACCATAAAAAGGCCTCTTCCACACTTCTTAAACTTCCTCACTTCCACTCACAGTAACTCCATCCTCTCTCTTCATTCTCATGCTACCAGACTTTCCTTCTCTTTTCTCCTTCCTGAATACTGTAATTTCTTGTTTTCCTTAAACTTCTCACTCGGTTTCCTACCAAACTCCTCATCCACTTTCCTTTAAATGAAATTAAAAAAGATATATTTCTGTAACATTATTTTTCACTCTTTCAGATGAACTGTTGTTAGTGAAGCGGAGGCCAGCGCCTCAGTTAACAGAGTCACCAGCCCAGGTCACGCCACCACCCACCTTGGAGCAGATCCTGGACTTCACCACCAATCTTGTCCCCCGCAACACTGAGCGACCCCAACAGCACCCACAACAGCCAGTTGATGTGAGTTACTGCACTCCATCCACCTCAGACATCTCCTATTTTTTAGGAATTGGATTATGAGTGTGATTTCCCTAATGATGGAAACTTCAAATCGATCTGTCTGTCTCTCCCCTTTCCATTTTAGTGTACAGGTCTGTTTCCTGGCACTAAGATGATATTACTGTATTCTTTTCTCCTCTCTCCTCCATCAGTTTTAGTGTACAGGTCTGTTTCATGGCACTAAGATATTATTACTATACTATACTGTCTTCTCTGTCTCTCTCCTCACTTGGTTTAATACACTGCACATTCCTTCCTACATACTGTTTTCCTAGTTCACTTACACAGACTCATTCTCCTCCTCTCTCCTATGTCTTTCTTCACCTCCAAGGCCATTAGTTCCAGATAGAGTTCCGTCGTATCCTAGTGACGATGATCGAAGCGTCGGTGCGTCTCATCAGTGCTGACCCAGACTCCGAGGACGTATTCAACCACATCTTGGAAAAACTTGAGAGGAGACACAAGCCACAGGTCGACCGAAACTCTCTCAAGCAGCTCACAGACATGGGCTTCGCCGAGACAAAGGCAACCAAGGCTCTGCAGGTCAAGAGGTGAGAGCCTTGTTTGAACACATTTTAAGGCCTGTGATGTTGTAGGCAAATCAAAATTACCAATTACTCCAAACTGTGATTGCTGATTTATTATAAATTTGGGTGAATTCTGATTATTGTATATATAATTCTTCATTACAACAACCTTTACATTGCTGTACTGAACCTTCAATTTCATAATACAAGAATTAAAATACTATGCTCACAAATACTAGTAGTGTGGAACCATGATATATCACAAATAAAAATTTGTACTGTATCTACTGATTTCTTTCACTCACTTCCTCACTGATAACCACCATATGTTTTCCCAGACTTTCGTTATTCATTACCGTACAGGGTAAGTGATTTACTCGGTCTTTCTCATAGAGAACTAACTGTGTCATAAATACCCTACATTGGCTGTGAAAACTTGCTAAATAGGCATCATTCACTGGCAGAAATGTGAGGGAGGCAGCAGAGTGGCTACTGGAGCAGAACAGTCAGGAGGACGGGGGAGGGGATGACTACTTACTGAGGTGTGTTGGGGGAGAAGGTGACAGCTCCACCACCACAGACAACAGTCACATCCCCACCACATCTAACACTCACCAGGATCCTGCTGAGAGGGTCCTCAACACCTTCCTTCAGTACAGGAAAAAATGGTTCCAGGTTGGACAATTTTTCACTTCATTCCATATTTTCTGTCCTTTTACATCCTTTACCTTCACTAGTTTCATCTCTTCATTTTCCTGCTGATATTGTTCCATTTCTCTTAAAGGTATTGCCTGGAGAGCTGTGGGTAATACATAAAATCGGTTTTTGACATGCATTCTTTCCCAAATTGGTCCCTTTCAAGTTTGCAACTAGCCCTCCTATTATTCTTTATCCTTTGTGCTTACTTTCCCACTCTGTCTGTTTCAATGTCAGTATCCTTCCTACATCCAGCATTATGAGGGCCTGGGCCCAGTATGTTGGAGCCAAATCATTCTTCCCCATCAATGTGTGAATGTTAAGGAAAACCCCATTACACTAACTTGAAACCAGGTGTACTGTATTGTTCTAGATATTGTGAATTTTTAATCCAGTATGGTGGTCAAAAAATTGTAATAAAATGTATGCTGTTTCCTTAATTTTGATCTCTCCTGCAGCCCAACCCACAGGCCCTGGGCCAGTTAACGTCAATGGGGTTCAGCGAGCAACAAGCGATTGATGCCTTGCGAGCTACTGGCAACAAACTTCTCGTGGCGGTGAGTAGTAATTGTTTCAGTAGATCGTTGCTTGCTTCCTCTGATCTGTTTCCTTTTTTCCAATTTCAATGTTCGTGTCCTACCTCCAGCATTTGGAGGGCTTAAGTTCCAGTTGCTGTATCCAATTGTTCTTTCATTCACTCAGAGTAACCTTCTTTTGAATGGTATGGCCGTACAAGACACCAAGGGGCTGGAACGAGACTCCCCCATCATCTCCGCCATCCTTGCCTCACCCGTCATCCAGCTCGCTCTCCCCAAACCCAAGACCCTTCTGGGTAAGCAGCCATTTTTCCAAGTGTTGTGGCAGTGCTTGCTAATCTATCCCATTCCTGTTAGTTGTATTGTACTGTACAGTCAAATGTTTTGTATCTGGTCCTTGGTATACAAGGTTGTGGCAGAACAGAGTGGAAGAGTATGTGAAGGAGAGAAACGTGAAGGGCAGGGGGCGCTTGACCAAGTGAGGAGGGAGTATTGGAACAGGGAGAACTGGAGGCATTTTTGCCGTGGCCACCCCCTTGGGAAGAGTTCCCGGAGGGAACGAGGCGTCAGAGCTATAGATAGGTAGATAGTGGCGATGCCTCTTAACTTTTCCTGATGTCTCTTTATTTTGCAAATCAAAATTGTATGTTTATCCAGACCTTCCTACAGTGCCAGGAAGATTTTTATCATCATATCCTTATTAAACACAAATGACTTAATTCAGCTCATTTAAAACCTCAGGTGTTCCTGTTTATCCTTTCTGGCAGCATATGATCCTAGCTGTTGTGATGCCATTAGTGTGTTCTTTACAATCAACAATTCCTGTAATCAATCAGCCCATGGATTGGTTGATGGTCGTGTACAAATTATATAAAACAATAAAATGGGCACTCCTGATCATGGTGATACCAATATTTTTCCTATATGAGTTGAAATTCACGAAAAATAAGGGTAAATAAGTGGTGGAGAAACATCGTACCTCACACCATTTCGTGACGTCACAAGCCATACGCGTACCGCAGCTACTACAGACTGACTACACACAACATTAATAAATCTCTTTTCTGGTGTGTTTCTACTCGTGTTTTTGCACTTTGGGATAAAACACCATTGTTGGCTATTGGCTTGCATGGTGAAGATGAAGTATATCCTTAGTAAAAGCACAATAATACCTCACAATTCCCCTAGACATCACAATCTTTTACTTTCAAAGGTAACAAAAGGTTGGCGCGACCTACGTGTATGGCTAGTAACATCACAGATGTGCAGCCATCAACTTCCATAATGTGCAACTTTGATGGCATTTACATGCCGAACAATATTTTTCTTTGTCAAATAAATTACAAAACAGGACAATTCAGCTCATTTATTAATGATGTAAATTGTTTAATAGAAAAAAAAATTGACCGTCAACCAGTCCATTAATTACAGTACTCAATAATTATCCCTTTGTATTAAATGCCAGGTTTGTTATAGGAGTCAGTCAATTAATCAATTCAGTTTCACTCTGATAACCGAAGTGAATGTTCCTGCAGCATTGATGATGCTGTACGAGAGTCCCAACAATGCCAACATGTGGCTGAGTGACCCGGACACACACCCAGTCGTCAGTCAGGTCATCAGGATCTACCATGCTGAGAAACACAGTTTGGGTCGCCCTCCTCCCCCAGACACTACTGTTACTGCAAGAGACTCTCCAAACCACAGCAGCACTACCTCCTCTACCCTCAGCCAGCCCACACTGCTGCCCACCACAGCTACTTTTACCCCCGTGTATTTGAGTCGGGGGCAGTCACAGACGGGGCATCCATTTATGATATCTATAAGGAATAGCAGTGGGGTGGGAGGAGCGGGCACAGGGCCTGTGGGGACAGTTGGTGCCAGCTGGCTGGGTGGTTCTCCTATACATCGAGCCTCCCCTTCTGTAACCCCTCCACGCACCCAGCCCACACCCCCAGCCACTGCCACAGTGTTGAGGCCAAACCTAGAGGAGCCCATGTCTCACTCTGGCTCCCCAATACGCAGACCTCAGGGGAATAATGTTGCTTATGCCCCGGCCCCCCATCAATACCAAATGGACCTCAGCTTACTAGGCCAAGAGTTTGTTAACTCTCCACCTGTCACCCTTGAAGATCCCCCGTCCTCTGACACCGCCTTGCCCGTCACTCTCGCTTCATCCACGTCCACAGATCACCTCCATCCTAGCGCTCTGATCACATGCACCACAACAAATTTGCAAGACCAAAACACTCGCCCCTCACCAGCCACGCTCTCCAATGACGTAGAGATGGATGACACTGTTGGTGACTCGCAGGACATGGATACCCAGTGAAAGTACACTCATATGTGCAGTAAACCCTTGTTATACACAGGAGTTATAATTGTGAAAGGCAGAGTGCTTGAATTGAGAGAATGAAGAATTGAGGCACGATGTTTCCTTTCCATTTAAAACGACATCAGTGGAATGCTGTACTGCATATTTAGGAAGCCATGTTTAATGAGGGTTTACTATATATGGGTAGTTTTCCTAACACATAGCATTGTCTAAATATGTCTTTCAACTCACAATATTGCTTGCTTTGTACTACCCACCGTTCTTCATTATTTTTCAACACAACATACACACAAAACATTTATTTGCCATCCATGATAGAGAAAATGAAGAGGTAAGTTTCTACCAGTTAATCCACACTCAGGAGGAAAGAGGGAGGTTGGAAGTTCATGATGACAGTGACCACCAGCCCTGCACTAGATTGTTTTCTGAATAAATTATTATTATTGTCTGAGGAATATGGTGCATGAGACATTAGTAAAAGTACATCAAGATAACCGCAGTAATCCAAGGATTGAAGGTAAATTCAGTCAGAAAATACTTCCAGAGAAAGTTAATAAGTAGCATATTGATATACCTGATGTCATCTAACATTAAAAGTATCACAACAATGTCCCCCAAGGTTCTGTTCTGTCACCCACCCTTTTCAATTTACACATGCATGACCTACTAACACCCAAGAAACAACAAATATACGTAGCTTCCTATGCAGACGACATAGCACTCACATCCCCACATCGCCCGTCCATCCCCATCCTAAATGGGAAAATACGGACGTTAAACGAAAATGATGATGATGATGATATACACAGAAATGCAGACACAGCCACTCACATCCTCCAACCCTACCTCAACACACTTAATGCCTGATTTACCGGAAACAGACTTAAAATAGCACCCACCAAGTCAACTGTCACCCTTTTCACCAACTAGAATGCAGAATACCGCTACACACCACACCTCACCTCACCATAAACAACACACACCCACACCCAAAATACTTAGCATAACATACAGCACATCTATGACATTCAAACAACATATCAAAAACAAATACATGCAAAGGCTTAAAGCCTTCAGATCACTTGCTAGCACAACGTTTGGACATAACAAAGAAACCACAACCACAGTGTACGAACAATATATTTGATCAATGATGAATTTTGCAAGCCCTGCCTGGGCCTCAAATCTCACTGACACTCATTTCAACACCCTTCAGACCTTACAGAATAGAGCCCTAAAAATAATCACAGGCTGCACAGCTACCACACCTACAGACCACCTACCACATGAAACCAAAGTCTTCAAGATAAAGGACCACCTTGACATGAGAGGCACACAAACACTTGCTGCAGCCTCCACAAACCCACACCATCCACTACACTACATGGCAGAACACCCACACATGTCAAGAAACATAAACACAACACCCAGTACATGATACCATACACAAATACTATCATCTCTTACACCCTGCCAACCCCAAAGCAGTCTCCAGAAACATATCCATACTCAAATCATTCACTAATCCATCCAAAAACTCAGTTGCATGCACAACCTCTTAACATCCACCCATCTGAACCTTCCCTTCCCTGTAAGGACAGAGTCCACCTGGTCAGGATCCGATGTGGCCACCACCCGGTTTTTCTGACATATCAGAAGAAGCTAGATGGAGCCATTGTGGATGCCTGTCCGGGATGCAACACCACAGCACCCCATTCTATTAAACACCTTATGGAAGACTGCAATGTACACAACCACACTTGCCAACAACACAACATACACTATCTGAGGGCACTGTGGGAAAGCCCGGCACAGGCCATGGCCTTCCTCAGGAGCTCAGGGCTGCCCGGTCAGACAGCTTGAGGAACTAAAGCAACAATAATAACTAACGATGAACTTGAAGAAAAGTAAAATGTATTGCCACCATGTATTTCTGTAATGGAATGTTAATAAAATCTTATACACCTTCCACTGATTTCTTTTTTAATATCTCCACTTTCAGTATTAATTTACAAGTGTTCAATCTACTGAACAGTGAAAATCAAAAGCCCTGTAAGCTTTCATGTCCATCGGGTCATCAAAATTAAAATATCATTACAGGTCAATGAATCTAAAGAGTTAAGCAGAAGTTGAGAGCATGACTTATTCTCGTATAGGTATTTTCAATTGTTGACTTAGTGTAGGGAAAAATTGACAATTTTATCATCAATCCTTTATTAGGTGCAGAGAAGGATTTTGACATTTATTCTAACATGGCCACAAACATACAGTACAGTATACATTCAGTACTCTTATTTGAAAAATGCAATAGACCTTGATCACAAACATCCTTATCTTATTACTGTACCATCCCCAATATATTTCCAAGCAATGTTATTCTTGTGCTGTCTCTCTTTCTGTTCAAGTATCTTAAGTTTGTGTGTAAAAATAAAACATATTTACTATGGGTTTCAGGGCTCGTGAATCATCTTTTTTTGCAATTATCTTTCAAAGTAATTGCTGTATCAGATTGGTACAGTACTTTGGCACAGTGAACAACACACCTTTTCCTAATTTTTAGCAATGTAGTGCAATGGCAGATGATGTTAATTACAGCATTTACCCGGCCCTTCTGACATACCAGAAGAGGCTGGATGGAGCCGTTGCAGATGCAACACAGCAGCCCATACCATTAAACACATTATTGAAGACTGCAATACACACAACCACACTCGCCAACAACACAACATACACTCTCTGAGGGCACTCTGGAAATGCCCGGTTCAGGCCATGGCCTTCCTCAGGAGCTCGAGGCTGCTCGGCCAGACAGCTTGAGAAACTTCAACAACAACAACAGCGTTTACTCTTGACTCTGATGACCTAGCCGAGCATTGCCAACGTTGGCATTCGAACACCCACAACTCCACAATCCCGCCCATCCCCCCCCAATCATTCTCTCCTCCCCTATCCCCTTCCGTCCCTACCTCCCTCCCGCTCATTTCCCACCCATTCTCTCCCACATCTCTTTTCCTTTGCCTCCCAGTCATCACCTTGCTTATCCCCATGACCATATATACTTAACGTATGTTGTGGTAAGTATTGATTATTTAAATATACAAAGTTACAGTGCAAACCCCTCCGACAATTAAAGCTATAATATAAGGTTGTGTGTGAACTAAAGTTCTTGAAAGCATCTGTATTATTATATAGATACTGTATATTATGTACAGTTGGGGAACAAAGTATCTGAACACTGTTGGCTGCTTCTGGTAACAATGCCTGGATAAACACGATAGTAATAGAAAAAATTTATCCATTTCTACATAACGATAACTGATATTGGAAGACTTCGACCAACCACAGACAGTGAAATAAAAGTTATCATCTAATTCTTAAATACTTTCCCTCATTGAGGTGTTTACTTATGGGGCTGTTGCCAGAAGCTACCAAGTGTTCAGATACATTATTCCCCAACTGTATATGTACTATTTCAATAGGGAATCAAATACAATTTCATTCCCAAAACCCTCATGTGCATTAAAATTTTAGTCTTTCAAGTGTGTGGCCCTCATTTTCACATGTTAATAATGGTGTTGGGGAGAATGAGAGTAGGCATCAAAGTCAGAATAATTTTATTCCATGATTGTGGTTATTCAAATTACAAAGTTAAATAGTCATACTTAGATTGAACTAATTAAAAGCCATACTATAAACATCTGCATTTCTGCATCCACATTCACAATGTAGCATGTTGGCCATGACAGGTATGAGCAATCAGTCTCCCTAGACCAAAGGTAAACAAGTGCTGCAGCTGGCACACAGTATCCCACACACAGGGGAGGGGGGAGGTGGAGGGATGGGATAGGCACTAGAAGACGTTCGAATGTGTACATTAGTCATGCAGACTCATTTGACTTTGACTTTAAATGCGAAGAGTACACACTGTAATTATCAACATTTGCCATTGCACTACATTGGTAAAAATTAGGTTGAGGTGTGTTGTACACTGTGTCAAAGAACCAATCTGGTATAGCAATTACATTGGAAAATAATTGCAAATAAACAATGATTTCACGAGCCCTGAAATCCATAGTAGTGCATTACAATGTCAATGTACAGTTGCCAAAAATGGTATTGCGACAAATCTTGATAGAACTTTAACCATAGTAATATCCACAACTATTTGTAGGGACTATAAGCATGTACTGTATAACAGAAAGAAATATACATATCCTTCTGTAATACATACTTATAATCCCTACAAACAACTATCAATAGTTGTCGCAATACTTTTTTTGGCAACTGTACAAACAATCCTATTACTCCTCCACAGGTTTTAATTTATTTTTTGCTCATGTTTATAAATACTGTATATGCATGGAAAAGAATTTTGATCCATGCTGTACAAATGCACATTACTTCACAAAACCTTCAATCTTTAGCAATAAAAATAAAAAGCACTCACTTGTCAAGAGATGTGTTGTTCCCATAATCTTGTGCATAGTTGTATGTATGTAAAGTACATATATTTCATATTGAGTCGCTTACATCTGCATCTCATGACTGTTGGAAAAAGGAAGCAAGAGAACTGTTTGTGTATAATAATTTTTTATTAGTTCATAAAATGACAAAAATTAATGTAATAACTCAGCTGTTCAGCCATCACGTGTGTAGAATGGGCACTCGTACCACCAGAACCTGTAACACACAAATATGTATAAATATGTACCCATACTTGTACTGTACATGTTTCCATTACTACTTACTGAATGAAGGGTGCTAGCAAGTGCAGTGATTTTAATTATTGATCATTTTTACCTCTCAATTCTCGTTAAAAAAAAAATTCATTATACAGTACAGTATAAAGTTATAAACATTTGGAGATTTTCAAATTAGTCAAATTAAATAAAACTAAAAAATGTTACCATATTTCTTGTAAAATAGACATTATTCAGTAATTTCTCATTCAAATATCAAACTACAAATCTGAAAATTTCTAATACCATATTGACCAAATGATATTACAGTAAAATCTCACATCTCAAACTTTCTCATCTCAAATTTTAATATCCTGAATGCACCTACAATCTTGTACCTATTCCGAATCTCAAATATAATTTCCAATCTCGAATGGGTGTGCTTGGCGAAAACAACGCCATGTGGCAGCCTACCACTTACAGAGTTGTAGACCAGTCCCGCGTGTAAATGTCTGCCAAGGCCATTGGGGATGACCAAGGTGAGGGAAGGGAGAGGGGGTGACCATTGCCACATCAGGACCAGTTGTGAAGGTTGCAGGGGAAAAAAGGGAGTATCATAAAGGCAAAAAAAAAATACAGTGGCTCAGAAGGAAAGAGTTATACAGCTGATTAATAATGGCCAAAAAGTTTCTGAAATTCACAGCCTCACTAGTATTCCACCAAGTACCATCTGTACTGTAAAGAAAAAGAAGGACAATATCGAGAAAGCAGTGATGTTGGCTAAAAAATTCCTCAAAGGAAATAACAGCAAACAGCGCAAACCAACTTGCATTTACAGTAAGGTAAACAGTTTGATGGCAACAAAGGAATTCTACCTTGAGAAATGGCTTCAAAGAAGAGCTAAAGAGGTGGGGAGTGTGAATGGGTCCCAACTTGAGGAGGCCAAGATATTATAGCCGGCTATTTGTGTCAAGAAGGTTGCTAACTCACCACCATTTAATGCATCAGTAGGCTGGCTGGCTAAATTCAAATCTCGTTGTGGAATTAAATATGCCCATTACCAAGGAGAACAGAATTCCACTAATACAGCAGCTGCTGACACTTATCCAGCGTTTGCCAAGGAGATGATCGTCAAGACCAGATTTACAATGCCGATAAGACAGGCCTTTTTTTGGAAGTGTTCACCAAAAACAAATTTCATTTTGAAGACCAAAAAGCAAGCATCTGGCGTTATAATTGGCAGGGATTGCATCAGTGTCCTTGTCACTTGTAATGCAACGGGATCTCACAAGATAAAAAGCTGCTTGTAATTCATAAATACAAACAACTCAGAGCCTACAAACACAAAGATATGAATACTGTAAACTGAATGTTTATTTGTCAACTACATCCTCAGATTACATGACATCCACTTTGTCCATTGAGTGGTTTGATAAAAATTTTGTACCCGATGCCAAAAAGCAGGGTCAAGAGCATAATTTAGATTTTAAAGAGGTGTTGTTTCTGGATAATGCTCCAGGACATGCAAAGTTTATGGTCGGATGCCACCCATGTGTCTTGGTTGTATTCCTGCCTCTAAATACAATATCAAAAATACATCCACTCAACCAGGAACTGATAGCCAATGTGAAGCTCCTATTCTACAAATACCTTCATGACAAAATGAGGCATGATACTGATTCTGGTGCTGAGTTACAAGATATAGCAAGCATAGACAGCGACAGTGAAGTTGATGAAATTGAGGCTGCTGCCACTGCCCTCCCGTCTACCACCGGCACCACTGCCACCCCAAACCACTGCCGCCGCTGCCAACCAGTCTACCTCTGCCAACACTGCCACCTGTCTACCTCCTCTGGCACTCAATCAACACATGATGAACCTCACATCAAATCAGTGAAACAGTTCTGGAAGAACTTCAACATACACCAAGCAGTGGATTTCATGGTGAAAGCTTGGGATAACACATTAGTGACAACTATCCAACATGCCTGGGAGAAACTGCTACCTGAAAACAATCAGGTATCTCCAGTCCAACCTCAAGTCCAATGGCAGGCATAAATACTTGCTGACACATTCACCTCAATTAGAAACATTCGTGCACCATGATCCAGTGAAGTTAATGAGAAAGAGATGATACAGGAGTTGGTGGAGGACAAAGTTAATTCTGGTGAATCTGTGGAGCAGCTCATCAATGAAGACTTGGAAGAGGACAAACTAGAAATGCCAATAATCATAACTAAAACTGCCTCAATGTCTGTCCAGCAACTATCAGAGGCACTTGGATGCATAGCAAAGGCCAAGGAACTGGTGGAGGGGAAAGTCGAATGTGAAACCCTTAAGGTGGTATTTGAAACCATCGATGCTCAATTTATGTCAATTACAAGTCCAAAGTGAAAGAACAAAAACAGGGTCTTATCACACAATTCTCAAAAAGCAACAAAGTGTCGCCATTACCATTGGAAATATAGCAGTGAATGAGGAAGGCACAGTGAACCCAGAGGATTAGGATATTGACTTTGACTTCAAAGGATTTGTAGGGACTCTGGGGATGAGTGACTGCGATGATGGTAGTGGTGGCGGTGGTGATGGCGGTGGTGATAGCAGTGGAGGACAGTAGCTCCCATGCCACTGCCTCAGAAGCCATATTCTACCACCTACTGTTAAAGCTTCAATTTTACTATTTTTAAGTGAATATAACTACCGGTACTTGTTGAATAATTCTATTTGTTAATATTATGTGGAATTCTATTTACTGTATTTCTGATTTTCATATGTTAAAAGTGGTATTTGTCAGATTTGGTGTAGCTTACCTGCAAACACTCTGGTCCCTATTGTATTTTTTCCCATAAGAAGTCAAGTTCATATCTCAAATTTTTGCATCTCGAACAGTCTTTTCGGTCCCTATTGCATTCAAGATGCGAAACTTTACTGTAATCTGTAATCTTCTTTCTAGCTGGACTCTTGAAATCAGAGTGAATCCAATGTTGGAATCAAGCATGTGCCCATGTATAGATTGATCTAATGATGGTAAAAATAAGGGCATGCTGAGGAATTATTATGCTAACTATGCAATACTGACCCTGGTAGAGGTGACAAAGTGAGCGCTGGGTGTAGCATTGTCCAGTTTGAGTGGCAAAAAGACATCCAACAGTCCATCACTTCCCTCAACCACCAGCCTGTCCTCGCCAACTCGTACGTCCACTCCTTTTCCCGTCACCTGCTGGGCCAGGGGCAGTGTTAGCCAAATTTTATTGTTAAAATCTCAAATAATATTTTTTAGGAAGGAAGACATCTCAAATTATATTGTTGAAATTTCAAATCAAATGTTTTAAGGAAGGGGAGATCTAAGCCCATGACAACATAAACAAATACCTGTATGTTGATTATAAGACAGTAAAAAAAATGCTCAATGAAATGGGGCCCCACTAATTTTTACTCCCCTATTCAAGCCAATAATGTCCTTCAGAATATGTTGGATGATTTGTAACTAACTTGACCAAAAGTTAACTTCTAAAACAATTAAATTGCAGCCATGGATGAGATTTGCTACATTTTAATATTTACATAAAAAAAACTGTCCCTAACCTGAGAAGGAAAGTCAACCTCAGCCACCAGAGTCTCATTTGCACCCTCCTCCCTCTCTCTCCGCAGCAAGAATTTGGGTTGAGGCTTCTCCAGTTTCTGTGATGTGAGAGGCTTGGTGGAGAGTTCTGTGATGAGAGATTGGCTCTGTGAGGGGGTAGGAGGACCTGATGTGGATGAGGTAGAATAGGGAGGTAGGTTGCTGGGGGTCCACTTCCTAGCACCACTGAGCTGCTGCACCAGAGGCAGGCTGGTGCGGATGTTTTGGTCTGACAGTTCACCTAGGTACTTCTTGTTCTTCAGTACTGTCCAGCCTGAGTGTCAAGGCAAAGTAGAGCAGATGAGGTTAATAATATTACTGTGGTGATAACACAATGGTCAGATGTTGTTGGTTAATTTAAATCTCGCAAACTAATTCCTACAGTGACACAGGTTGCTTCCACTGAGGTAATCTGTGATTCTCTTTATTTTGGCCTACTGAACTGTAGTTGAACAGACTAAATAATTTAGCCTCAATGACCACCTTAACATAAACATCACTACCATAATGTAGAGAAGTTTGTGAGGAATGTGAGCTCTTGGTCCATTGAGCCCAAGTTAAGTGTGAAGTCGAACACCCACATAACAAGCAGAAGAATTTGCATTTTAAACTACAGCATACATGAATAAGGGAAAATGTGTATGCTATAATTCACATTTGTGGAACTCGTGTATTAAAATAATAAAAACCTGCACCAACACAATTTTCTGTAGCAAAGTCACCATCCATATCCAAAGCACATACACACACAAACACCAGTACTGTACTTGTAAAAGTTTTGCTGTGGATGGAGACTAGCAAAGTTCACTACAGTTCTGGGTACATGATATTATAGATAATAGGCATACAGTATGTTCAAAGAGCAATTATTGTAACAGGTTACAATAAAATTTATTAATGTTCTATGGAGGGTCTACTGTATTATACATATGAGGAACTGGGAACACATGTGACAAATGTGGTAAGCTTTAACTTATCTATAATGGGTCAATGGCTTAGTTAGTACAGTACAGGGGAGGGAGTTTTTATCACCCTACACTGATAAACACTGATAGCCTGGCACAACATTAATTCATTATCACCATCAATACCCCACATTTTTTCAAGGGGTGTTGAACTTTAAGGGGAGTAACCTATTATGGGAAATCAGAAGGCTACTGATTTATTCAAACTATGCCAGGAAACAGAACCCCACCATTTGGAATTATACAGGGGATGTGTTTTATAGCTGAGTTTGGAGGCCTACATTGACTCCAAATTGATCAAAAAAGGTTACTTCCCTTAAAACCAGGGGTGGAAAAATGAAATCTGAATAACAGGAGTGAGAGAAATACCCAGTAAAATGGGTCCTTTGAAGCCCACAAAATTCTCAGCTCCTCCTAACAAAAGTTGTTTTCAAGGGTTTAGTAAACATGACATCCACCACCACCCCAAATGTCACCTTTCACATTCTTGGCTAGATTGATGACAAAGCAATATTAACTACAGTACTGTCTATATTGAACATACATGAATACATAATAGGGTTACAGACCTAAAATGATACTGTACTGTATATAAAAAGTTACAAACATATAAGAGAGTAATGGTTGATGAGAAGCAGTATATACCGTGAAAAGGAGCTACAGACACAAAATCAATGATGATGGTGATAGGTACAGTCGGCCTTAGGAATTCGTACACAGGACATTGGTTACGAAAGGTCTTTATTCTGCACATACTGTAGGCATTGTTCTGTTTACTGATTCAAGTATTAATTAAAAAAAACATTAATACTGTTGTTGTTGTTGTTGAAGTTCCTCAAGCTGTCTGGCTGAGCAGCCCCGAGCTCCTGAGGAAGGCCATGGCCTAAACCGGGCTTTCCCACAGTGCCCTCAGAGAGTGTATGTTGTGTTGTTGGCGAGTGTGATTGTGTGTATTGCAGTCTTCAATAATGTGTTTAATAGTATGGGATGCTGTGTTGCATCCTGGACAGGGATGGTGATAGGAAATTTATTAACTACATTTTCTAGTTCTTACGAGCCCTTTATGTCACAGTGGTGTAGGCCTATACGAATTTATGTGGCCGACTGTACAGTACACTGTCTGTGAATTGGAAAGTACAAGCTCCTAAAAACTTCAGTACTTATGTTAAAAAACTGTCCAACTCCTGTTGTCCCTTACCAGTACCTCTGACCAACCCATCAATATTGAACAATTCTCATTTAATACCAACAACAACTCACCATTCTTGTCAAGGGAGATGCTGTACTTCTCCTCAAGAGCCTCTAGCACACAGATCATGAAGAAGTTGTGAAAGAGAGGGTTGTCCGAAATCTTGTCCAGGAACTGAGGGTTGATGATCACGTCGTATGCCACGCACACCCCGCCACCTGTGGACAAATAACTTCTCATTTAATAGAGGCCAAGTAGATACTAATATATGGTATGTCTTCAATATCACACTAACACTATGGTCATGAAACAGTGGTCCTCAATATAACACTACCATATTAGGCCTAAGCATTTTTCAGGTAACACAGGTCCAGTAGATACAGTAGTCCCTCAATGTAATACTAACATATTTGATTCTTCTCATTCAACACATGCCCAATAGATGCCTTAGTACAGTAGGTTCTCAAAAGATACTAACATATTTGACTCTTCTCATAACTGCCCAGGGGGGCTGACTTTATTCTCTGTGAATACTAGCAGTCCCCCACAGGGGTAGAATAATGATTGTTGTAGGATCTGGTCACTTTCTAGTGGATTTGACGAGATCTGCCCACATGGATTAAAAATGCATTATCCCTTTGTATATAGTAGTCTAAACTTCCTCCTCAAGTACAGTCCCTTCAGGACTGGTCTCATGGAAGGTATGGCCCTATTTGTAGCTCTTGTGGTAACGTAGACTTGGGCCCACAGCACTGGTTGTGGGATCAAAGACCTTCCCCCCAATCTCCTTGTCCAGTAAGCTCTAGTCCCATCTCCCTGGGATGTGCTTTGGTAGCCCAGGCATATAGGGCCAGCCCATCTTTATTTTCATTTGTTTTTTCACTGCAACCTGAGCATACTGGGGGTCTGTGGGGGCAGGAGGCCATTCTGCCCTGGGAGAACATCAACAACTATAATAATTTTTCTCATAATATAACGGACGCCTCAATATGATGCTAAAATTTTTAACACTTTTTATTTAACAAAGGCCCAGCAGATGGCTTCATGTAGTTGGTCCTTTATAATTTAAATAAAACTCCAATGATTTCTGCTCGCCCTTCAATTTTTTATATTCCCTCTTTCCGGTCTTGCTATTTCCCATTGTTTTTCTTTATGTTCTCCTTTGTTTCTTGTTGTTTCATTTTTATGTCCTTTGCTGCTTGTTGTCTTTCTTATTCACATTTCTTTCCTAATATTTATCTTTGTTTTCTTGTGTATTTCTTTTTTTTATTCCTTTTTTTTCTTTCTTTTTTCTAATCAAGGGGTGTTTCTGAAGGTAATCCCATGTTAACTTCAGGTTGGTAGTTAAACCCTTCATCCCTTTTGCATCAACACACAGTTAAGGAGGGTAGTATAAGTCTTCCTACACACTTGCACTCTCAGTTTAGGAGGCCTGTTTTATGGCACAGTTTGGAGTACAGTGGTCAATTCTTATCCTGGCCTTCAGTATATCTACACAGCTGATAATTGTACTGTGATTAATCAGAGCTCAATGTACAGGGGATACAAATTGAACATTAATCAATCTAATGCAAATGAACAACTGAAAAAATAATTCTGCTACAACCTATTGTACGGTACTGGACCAAGGCACACATAAGGCTGGAAGCAAGTTATTTACATGGCCACAGGGAGAGAGTGATTTAGGGGATGGAAAGCAGGCAAAGAAAAAAGACAATTGTATTGTACATCAAATCCTGTCAGGCAAACTTGCACACATGAGTTTATGGTACAGCCCAGGTGTAAAGTGTTCGGCTCCTCTCAGTATCAACTACCTTAGTGCCTAATAGGAGTTATCAGGATCAGAGGTCAGTATGTGGCATAGCAGTTGTAAGTACTAAGCAATAGTCGCTGGTTACTAGAAAGGGATGAGCTTCTTCCACTGGGACAGTACAGTACTGGGAAATACATGAGAGCAAATGTAAAAGAAATATTGTATTATTATACGACAAATGCTATGGATGTTTACAGGCTGCAGGACAAAAGCAGATAAAAGCTAGAAATGCAAGTGAAGAAAGAGATATGATTAGATGTAAGGGACCTGGTTGTTCTTGAAAGAACTGCTGCATCACCATGGATATCCAGTTTTTACTTTGATTAAGAAAATATTGTACACATAATGGTGACTATGCTAAGGACATTGTGCTATGTATACAGAACTATTCAATGGTCAGATATTACTGGGCCTGCATTCTCCCTTTCACCTTACTTCTCTTCATCCCACTTTGCTCTTCTTTGCCCTGTCCCCTTCTTCACCAAGGTGAAAGCTTACTTCCCTTCTTTCCACATTACTCTGATTCACCTTTATTACTTTACCCATCCTTATTTATCTCTATCCCTTTCTTCCTCCTTTACTCCTCTTGTTCTTATCTTACTACTCCAATTCACCCACACATTACTCTTCCCTTCCCCATCCCCTTCTATCCCTGGACCACACTAAAGAATAGAATTTTGTGTTGGTAAATTGGAGGTTTACTGATTCCTCCGAGATATGCCAGGAAACAGACAGCCGTAAGTATTTATAACAGGGGACCTGTTTTGCAGCATAGCTTAGAGGAATCAGTAACTCTCTATTTCCCCTAAGTCCCCTTCCCCATGCTCTGTCATCTCGTACTCTTGTCTTTCTCATCATGTGGCTTGCCGATGGACATAGGTACCCTGAAGTCTGAGGGTTGGTCTGACTCGAGGATGGCCAGGAGCTCCTTGTCAGTGAGGTCTTCTGGGACGGGGACCTGGGGGCTGGTGCACACGTTAACGAATGCCTTCTCTCCACTGCTGTCCCTTGTCTTGACGCACACACCTGCCAAAAGAGGATGTTTGAGTTTAATTTGTTGTAGTCTCTCTCCCTCTCCCTCTCTCTCTCTCACCAAAAGAAAAAGCAATACATCAAAGGAATGAAAGAAAAAGACTGTGTGGTATAGGTGAGGAGCCATAGCAGGGAGCTTCTCTGTAAATAATAGAGATAGAAAAGTAAACAGGATTTGTACCATGCATATCAAAAGATGGTGCAAGAAAGAATGACTAAGGAAAACTGAGTGAGGGAGAGGGGGAGGTGGATGTAGAGAGGAGAGGAGAAGGTAGACAGAGGAGGATAGGAGAGTAAAGGAGGGAGGAAGAAGGGAGGGTAGGAAAAAATAATAGATGAGGGGAGGGAAGGAAAGAAGAGAGTAGAGGAAAGGGGGATTTATGGAAGGGAGAGAGAAGAGGGGATTAGAAAAGGGAGGAAAAGGAGATTAGAAAAGGGAGGAAAAGGAGATTAGAAAAGGGAGGAAAAGGAGATTAGAAAAGGGAGGAAAAGGGGATGAGAAAAGGGAGGAAAAGGGGATGAGAAAAGGGAGGAAAAGGGGATGAGAAAAGGGAGGAAAAGGGGATGAGAAAGGGGAGGAAAAGGGGAGACAAAGGAGGGAAAGGAGAGACAAGGGAGGGAAAGGGGAGACAAGGGAGGGAAAGGGGAGACAAGGGAGGGAAAGGGGAGACAAGGGAGGGAAAGGGGAGACAAGGGAGGGAAAGGGGAGACAGGGGAGAGAAGGGAGGGAAAGGGGAGAGAAGGGAGGGAAAGGGGAGATAAAGGAGGGAAAGGGGAGATAAAGGAGGGAAAGAAATGGGATAAGGGAGGGAAAGAGGAGAAAAAGCAGGGAAAGAGGAGAAAAGGCAGATTATGAGGAGAAAGAGGAGATGAAAAATGAAAGTATGGGATGGGAAGTGAAGGACATTAGAACTATATATAGTGGTGTCTGTGTAGAGGAGTGTGATGTTTGTTATCTGAGATAGTAAGTGATACCAATTACCACAATGAACAACACACCATAAAGGCTACACACATACACACTATATTATATGATTCTCGTCCCTATACTATACATCCTCTCCAGAGTCACGTATAATTATGTCTGTCCTAACACTTTTACTGATATAGTATTTCCATTCCTTATCATCATTTTGGATCCCAAGTAATTAAGTCATGTAATTAAACTATAATATTATGTCTTTTCTAACATATTCTTCGTTATTTATTTTTGTGCTATTTTTCGTATCTAGGTCCCCGCTATCTTCACACAACCACAAACGTCTGTCCTAACACGTACAGTACTTTCACCCTGACCCACATAATAACACCAATCTGTGGAAATAATATATGAGCAAGTTAGCCTATTCACACACACACAAATACACCTATGAATTGTAACGTTGAATTATACACCTTTTAAATAAATACTCTCGAGACGGTAAACCGAAGGTTACTTCTGATTCCACTAATAACACACACACACAAGAAAAAAAAAAATATTAGTATCACGGAAGTCGTCTGTTATTTGGTATAGTTTGGAGGAATCAGTAATAAACCCTCCAATAATTTTACCGACATGAATCGCCCCTTTAAATTAAGATTTTTTTTTATTTTATGACCACAGACCCAGTAAATTTAGTCTTCTCGGAATCCACACAGTCGTAACCCGAATAGATTGATATTGTTACGGTATATATGAGGCTATGATTGGTTGAGCATGATGCAATAATATGACTGGCTGATTCCCCCCACCCCTCCTCTCCTCTTTTATACTACTACCTGAGAGGGTTTGGGAAGGGAGGGAGGTTAGGTAGATTAGGAGGGGTAGTAAGAAGAGAGGGAGGAAGGGAGGGAGGGATATGTAATGTGTTGTGTCATGCTACATATCTTCTCCTCCTTCTCCTTCTCCTTCTCTCTCTCTCTCTCTCCATGACAGGACATATAACCATACTGACATTACTACCGCATTACAGTAAGTGAAGGGCAAATATACGAGACTCACTGTGAACAAACATGTATTGATTCGATAATGATTAACGAGACACACAATATGACAATAACAATGAAAGAATATTCTGGTAACGAGACACGATTTATATATATATATATATATATATATATATATATATATATATATATATATATATATATATATATATATATATAAAATTAATAATAATAATAATAATAATAATAATATTAATCGTAATTTGATAACAGGAATAATATTATAGATATAATTCTTATTATTTATTTATTTATATACAGGTAATTGCTTGAACGAGATTAAGTAATTTTATACCCAGAATATATATATATATATATATTTATACCGGCATATAATATAAATACTCACATTAAAACCCCGGAAAAAATCACCTTCACGTATAAGAAACAATCATGAAAAAATTACAATACATAAAAAATAATTGTATAGTTACTTTTTGCTGGGTTCAATGTCATCTCCACTTTAATAGCAATATTACTGATGAAAAAAAAATAACAACAGGTGATTTCATCATATTATAGTAAAATGTATCTGATTTCACCATATTATTACCTCCCCCCCCTCTCTCTCTCTCTCTCTCTCTCTCTCAATTACTGTACAATTCACATACATAAGTACCCTAGCCGGTTTTCTGGCATAGTTTGGAGGCATCAATTTCCATCCAATTCGACTCGACAGATTATAATATTTACTTCACCATCATCACCACCAACAACATCATTATCATATCATGCCATCCTCATCAATATTACGATCATCATTATCAACATCATATCATCATCAACTTAACATTTCCCCCATTTCAAACAGCGTGAGGCGTGACTGTTGGTGTATTGCCATCCCCCACAGGGCTAGAATAAAGATTGTTGTAGGAACTGGTCACTTTCTAGTGGATTTGACGAGATCTGTCAACATGGATCAAAATCCACGTGAGGGCTTTTTTTTATTTTACTGCTGTGTGGACTGCCAGCACACGGGGTGCATTATCCCTTTGCATGCAGCAATACTTAACTCCCTCCCCATTTATGGTCCCTTCAGGGCTGGTCTCATGGAAGGTACGGCCCCATTTGTAGCTTTTGTGGTAACGTGGACTTGGGCTGTGGGATCAAAAACCTTCCCCCCAATCTCCCTGGTCCAGTAAGCTCTAGTCCCATCTCCCTGGGATGTGCTTCGGTGGCCCACGGGCATATATGGCCAGCCCCTCCTTTATTATTATTTTTTTCACTGCAACCTGAGCGTACCGGGGGTCTGCCCCGAGAGAACATCAACAATAACAACAACTGTTGGCGTTGGAAAGTCCTAATATGTATGTATGTATGTATGTGTGTGTGTGTGTGTGTGGTCGTCGTTGTCGTTTGTTCTCCCTGCGTGTGAGTTTGGTCTTCGTTTTTGCTCCCTGTGTGTGTGTGTGTGTGTATGTCATCGTTGTAGTTTGTGCTCCCTATGAGTGTGTGTCCCCTTTCTCCTTCAAGGTTAGGCTCTTTACAATGACTCTCAAGTATCATTACATTACAATCCGTCCCTCCCTCCTTCCCTGCATGATATAGCCAGCCATCCAGCCCTCCTCTAGCTCTTATCATTTTCATCATCCTTCCATCCCTACCTTCTTTCGTTCGTTCATTCTTATTTCCTTTCCTCCCTTCATTCTTTTCTTCCTTTCTCCCTTCATTCTTCTTCCATTCCCTCCCCATACGTTCATTCTTCTCTCCTTCCCTCCCTTCATTTGTTCATTATTCTTTCCTTCCCTCCCTTTAACACTACCGGTACCTTCATTTTTCTTTTCTTCCCTCCCTTCGTTCTTTACTTTCTTCCTCCCTTCATTCTTATCTCCTTCCCTAATTTCATTTTTCTTTCCAACCTTATTTTCATTCGTCTGTCATTCACTTTATTTTTTATTCCTCACTCCATTATTTTCTTCCTCCCTTACTTCACTCTTTTCTACCTCTCTCATTTCACTCTTTTCTTTCTCTCCCTCCTCCTTCTACCCACCTGTCCTTTCCTGTTTCCCCCCT
The DNA here is from genome assembly GCA_034508575.1 of Petrolisthes manimaculis. Taxonomy (NCBI): domain Eukaryota; kingdom Metazoa; phylum Arthropoda; class Malacostraca; order Decapoda; family Porcellanidae; genus Petrolisthes; species Petrolisthes manimaculis. The sequence goes on from JAWZYT010001115.1 coordinate 79,734, forward strand.
CCCCCCCACCATCCCTACCATGACCTTCCGCGAAACCCACCACTCTCTGCTTTGTCCCTCCTTTCCTCCCTCTCGTTCCCATCATTACCATTTGTCTCCTCCTCTTATATTTCTTCCTTCCATTTCCACCCCTTCGCACCTCCCTCTAATAATATCTCGATCTCCACCCTCCTTCATCCCTCACTTCTTACATATATATTCTTCTACCCAAGCACACTTTTCTGTCATCTCTTCTATCCACTCCTCTCTCTTTCCCTTCCCCTCCATCCCTTCCTAAACATTTCCGGCGTTACACCACGACGTGCAACACACACACACACACACACACACACCTCGACTTGAAGTATGGTTGCTAAAAACAACACGCATTCTGCACCCCACACAGACCATGCAAGCAAAGCAAGCTATTCCACGGATCTCTGGTGGTGGTTGGCGAGGAATGCCTGACACAACTTCAATAATGTACAGTTGCCAAAAAAAGGTATTGCGACAACTATTGATACAACATTAAATATATTAATGTCCATAGTTGTTTGTAGGGATTATAAGTATGTATTCCAGAAGGATATGTATATTTCCTTCTGTTATACATGCTTATAGTCCCTACAAATAGTTGTGGATATTAATATGGTTAAAGTTCTATCAAGATTTGTCGCAATACCTTTCTTGGCAACTGTACATACAACATACAGTATAGCTGACACCGCCATTCACCTGCATAACTTATCGATCGAGGGAAACCGATATATATTATACTCATTTAGTTTGGAGAGTCGAGTCCAGCTCACATGAGGGAGGGAGGGAGGGAAAGAAGGCGGACACTTTAGGAAAACTTTTATTTAGGCCAATACGGTTATCTCCTTCTTTGCTTCTGAGTCACATGAGATGAGATTGATACTTATTAAAGGTCAGCTGGATGTTAACTCTACTATATATAAATTATATACTTCTCTCTCTCTCTCTCTCTCTCTCTCTCTCTCTCTCTCTCTCTCTCTCTCTCTCTCTCTCTCTCTTATTTGGAATGTTTTTTTGGTGGTGATTTAGAGAGCTACTGATTTCTCCAGACTACGCCACGAAACAGACCACCTCAGTATGCAAGTAGGGGATCCGTTTGTTTTATTGTCGCACTGTTTGGAGGAATCAGAAGCCATGCAATTCACTCAGAATCAATGACATCTTTAAGGGGAGATTTTTTTAGAGACCTTTCAATTCACCAACATAATAAGAATCATCCCTGAAGGATTTTTTTTTTAGATTCAAAGAAGAGGAACGGAGAGAGAGAGAGAGAGAGAGAGAGAGAGAGAGAGAGAGAGAGAGAGAGAGAGAGAGAGAGAGAGAGAGAGAGAGAGAGAGAGAGAGAGAGAGAGAGAGAGAGAGAGAGAGAGAGAGAGAGAGTTAACGTTCTGACCTTTAGACACTCACTATTGTTTAATCCCATATCTCATGTGATTCAGCAGCAAAGAAAGAGAAACTCGTCTTTGCCTTTATAAATGAGAATGGGGAAAAATTGAAGTGGGAAGCAATTGGTGGGAAAGTGAGGTGCGTGTGTGAGGAGAAGGAGAATGCAGGAAGGAAAGGAAGGGATAGAAGTAGGAGAGGGATACGAATAGAAGGGGAAGGCGAAGATTGAAAAAAAAATATGTGTCAAATCCCTGGAGAAGAGGGGAAGGGGAGGGGGAAGGGGAAGGGGAGGGGGAAGGGGAAGGGGACGGTGGACGAGGAAGGAGGGAGGGAGGGAGGGAGGGAGGAAGGAAGGAAGGAAGGAAGGGGAGGGGAGCAAAGATAATTATAATCAAGTCAAAACTAATCCCGTGTAAGTCTACGGGCATCGGTTCACTTATTCATCCCACGGAATAAAAAATAATAATAATAAAAAATAATAACAAAATGATAACAAATACAGATTCGGATATCACGCTACTATTTATGATTATCACTTGTTAGTCACGAAGGCCACCGTGCTATAAAACCCAACCCAACCCAATAATATTCAATCTAACCGAACCTACTCCAAGCCAACCCAATAATATCCAATCTAACCGAACCTATACTCTAACCCAACCCAATAATATCCAATCTAACCGAACCTACTCCAAGCCAACCCAATAATATCCAATCTAACCGAACCTACTCCAAGCTAACCAAATCATATTCAATTTGACCTAACTTAACCCAACCCATGCTAGGTGTTAAAAGATCTTGTGGAACACGTAACTCATCCTCCACCTCACCTCACCTCACCTCACCTCACCTCACCACCCCAACTCAACCCACCAACCACACAACAAGCTCTGGTCATGTAGCTGGTCGATGACACTGTGTTTGCCTGTGTGTGTGTGTGTGTGTTCTGCCTCACTATCTACCTTAACCATATACGGAAGTCATCTCTACTGAACTGCCTGTCTGCCTCACTATCTATCTGCGTCTATCTGTCTTTATGTCCATCTACCTGTTCCCATATTTTTTTTATTTTCATCAGTCTACCTGTCTGCCTGCCTATCTGTTTGCCAGTATATACAACAATAATCTCCATATGTGTCTCCCTACTTATATAGCTACTTGTCTGTCTGCCTATCTACCTATAATGTAACTAAGAAAAGGATAACATCACCACCACCGTCTTAAGTGAGGAAAATTATAGCCTCTTCTCCTCCACTTTCCTCATGCACTTCTGCCCTCGTCTCGTCTCGTCTCGTCTCCTCTACTTTTCTCTCACCTCTCCCCTTCCTACCACCACCACCACCACAGAACAATTCCACTGAGATGAATAATATAATGTAGACAAGTACGGTACTCCTTTCATTACAAGGCCATACTTACCCCATGTCACTTACCTATACCTATACCTCACTTTAATGTTCATGGTCGGTGTGAAGTTGAAACGTTTGTTGTGTTATTGACTCAACACAAACATTCTTACATGACGCAAGAGATAAGGTGTGGACCCTAGATAAGATAGAAATAAGAAGTATTGCGACAAGTGGGTTTCAAGCAGTCCTTTCATAACATATCAAACAAACACCATTCATTTTTACATTAATTATCATAATTAATAATAAACCAGATACACAAAGCTGGGAGAGTATGCAAGTATTCTATCTATCCAAGGACCCCAGCCCCATGAATCCAACCTAAAGAAAAGAAGACACCTTAGAGAAAGAAAGATGAGCAGTTAGTGAATGATTCATATTGACAAGTATGTTGTGTGGGTGGAAGGTAAACACAGGATAGAGCTTCGAGTTATTTATTTCTCTTACGTTTCAGACTACACAGAGTCCATCTTCAGAGAGAAATGACGCGCAGTTAGCTTATAAAACCATATTAGCCGTACTCTTGAAGCCAGCTAGTCCTACACCATCAGAGACAGATTCACCAAGGCCATTCCACAGAGACACCGACCTAGGGACAAACGATCAACTAAACTAACAGGTTCTACAGAGCGGCAATACGTAATCAAACCTATGGGAATCCATTGCACGACGAGTGACACGAGCAGGAACACACAGAGGTGGCAGAGAGGAGTTAAGAGGATGCAGCACATTACTTCTGATCTTAAAGAACATGTGCAATGATGCAACAGAACGACGGTGACTCAGATTACAATCAAGTAACATTAGCATTGGAAACAATCCTATCCAGCAACTTGAGATGACAATCCGCTGCTGAACACCACACTGGAGAACAGTATTCCAACAGAGGCAACACAAAGGAGTTGTAACACCGCAGTAACAATGAGTGATCTCCAGCACGCCAAGCTCTACACATTATACCCAACTACTGGAAGATAAACCTTGAGATTGACCGAACAGGCCTCTCAAAAGTCAGCTTGGCATCAAATGTAACTCCCAGAATAACCAAATTCTCAGACCCCTCCAATACAGTCCCATCAAGAATCAAGGATGGCAATAAAGGATACACCGTGTGAGACCTAGAGACGACCATTGCCCTAGTCTTGCCAGCATTCCACCTCATACTCCACAATCTGCACCAATCACTAATCCTATAACCAGGTCATGAAGAGTAGAGAATTTATGTTCATGCTGAATCAGAATTTAATATTCATTTTAAATAAATCCTGACTGGTACTAAACAGCCTCACAAATGATGGTCTGCTTTGAACCATGTAATTAATCTGATGGCCCTGTAGCTTATGACCCATCAGGTGAAAAATCTAATATCCTATCTGATTTGTTTGCTAGCAAACAAAGTAATGCTGAAATTACATTACCCCATTCCTTTATACCCGGACGTAAATTCACTTTATTTGCTTTTCGGTCCACTAAAGTTTATAAACTTCTGAATGAGCTCGACTCTTTTGGCTACACTGATCCTATTGGCTTTTTCCCTCTACTTTATAAAATTATCAGCAAACCTTTGGCCCTGAACTTATCTTATCATTTTACAACCTTAATTCGCCATGGTCGTTTTCCAACTTGCTGGCCTACCGTACTGTAAGTGACACCAATCCCCAAGAAATCTACCTCAGTCCTTTCTGAAGAATACACACCTAATTTTATGTATCATCTTATAAAAAGTATTGTTGGCTAAAATATTTGCCAAATTTCATTATAGTAATAATATTCTGCCTCCTCTCAGTTTGGGTTTGGAAAACATTTGAGCACTTGTGATGCTCTCTACAGGAAAGTTTGGATGCTGGACATGAATCACGACAATTATCCTTAGATTTTAATTCTGCCTTTGGTTTGGCGAATCATAAAGTATTGTTGTATAAATTGAAGAACCTGTGTTTGTTTGTTTTTATATTATATCAGAATTTCTGATTTATAGGAAACATCGTGTTGATATTGATGGCTGTTTTAGTCATTTTACTGACGTTAAATCTGGTGTTCCTCAGGGTAGTGTCTTGGGCACTTTGTTGTTTACTTAATTTACCAGTGATATGTGGAATGGAATCTCCTCTAAAATGACAGCCTATGTAGATGACACAACTTCGTATGGTACCATGACTTAACCTCAAAGCAGAGCACTGTTGACATTGGATTACAAGGTGACATTGCTAAAATTAATTCACGGTGCACTGAATGAGGGATGAAGCTAAATCCTTTGAAAACCAATAGTCTCATAATGAGTAAATCAAGATCTCTACATCCTAAATACTGATATAATCTTCAATAACAGTGATTAAGTATAGTGAATCTTTAAAGTTATTAAGAGTTACTTTAGATATTAAACTGATACTTGAGTTACACTTGCGTTAGGTGGCCTCATCAATTTTTCAAACAATAATAATAGAGAGAGAGAGAGCTGATGTGTGATTGGGAGGGGGTTAGATGAGGTTGGGTTTGATCTGGATGGGATGGGTTGGGTTAGGTTGGGTTGCGTCAAGGTCTAGTGAAAGGAAACGGGGTAGAGGTACAGCCACAATCAAATAACCACCGACACCTTCCTTCCATTGTACAAATAAATCACCATATCAAACTATAATCTTACAAGTTACAACACCTTCCGTCAACTCAACCCCATCAATAATCATTATGAGGTACTGCAATATCATACAAGTGTTGTTCTTTATTACCAAGATATTTACTACGATGGAAGAAAAGTGTTGGTGGATATTTGATTGTGGCAGTACAAAATGCAAGGAGGGAGGGTAAGAGAAAGAGGAGGGAAGGTAAAGAGAAAGAGGAGGGAAGGTAAAGAGAAAGAGGAGGAAAGGTAAAGAGGGAAGGAGAGGGCGGGCAACACCATCATTACACACACACACACACGCACGAGCATGGTCACACTGACTCAGCATCATCACCTTTCCTTCCCCCTTACCTGTCTCACCCACTCCCTGGCCCCTGGTACCTGTTCTATGCTCCCACTCATAACACACACACACACACACTCTCTCTCTTACACAAAACAAACTGACTACTACTACTACCACCACCATTAAATACAGTTCGTGACTCAACAAGGGGTACTGGCCGGCTTGACTGGTGTGATGTTAGGCCTACTGGTACTATACTATGCGAGCTCAAGGTCAATAACCAGCCATATAGTTATAATACTGTATGTGACAATGAGAAGGAAACACACTAATGAAAAGTTCTACATGGTCTGTACTTCCTACATGTGGCGATGTGAAGTAATGATGATGAGGTTGTTCTCTCTCTCTCTCTCTCTCTCTCTCTCATACATACACAATCAATACACATTGGGTGATGAAGGTAACCCGAAAAAAAATAAACGGGAGATTTTAAATAAAATAAAAACAAAAACAAGAACTTGCTTCCTTCGAATGATGTGTAAACAAAAGTGTTTATAAGTTCTGTTCTTTTCAGGTTGCATCTAGCCTACACACCTACAAATAATTCCCTCGCGTCATAGAGATGCAAGCAAGACGACGAGAATGACTGGTGGCTGAGATGGTGTAGTGCGTTATTTGTCCCAAGACCCATGATGTTTGCATACTGTATACCCTTACGTAAACAAACACACGACATTGGTAGCAGCGTCGACTCGTCAACCGGCCGGCCAGCCAGCCAACCTTTTCATAACATGTCACTTACCACATTGTTAAAAACGCTTTATTTTCTCTCTCTCTCTTATTTTGTACGCCATATACTTATTTCACCGCTCGCTCACTCACTCTCTTTTATTTTGTAAGCCATATACTTTGCTTCACCGCTGTATTCCCCCTACAGAGAGAGAGAGAGAGAGAGAGTGGGATGTAGTATAGGCCATATGGGGATAACCTTGAGCCACGTGCCGTCCCCTCTAAACCTCAATCCAACACTCAACTACAATATAACCTTGTCTCCAAAGAGTCTGTCATGTGTCATTCTGTCTGCCAACATATTATCATCATCCTCGCCCTCAGCCTTCCAACTTTACTCTCTCTCTCTCTCTCTCTCTCTCTCTCTCTCTCTTACACACACAGAAGTCCCCGGCTTGATGATACGCCTCTCTTTCTAACACACACTCACACACACACTATATAACTTTTCCTGGAATGTTGATGGGTGGGTATGCGTGTCTGTAGGTCATAAAACCCCACTAAATTACCGTAGACATTTGCCCCAATTTATGTAACTTTCATCAATATCCTGTACAGTCGGAAGTAAAACTCGTATTCATTAGAGGTCAGATTATAATTATCATCACGTGGAGGAGGGAGAGTATATATTCGCTTACTTTGCATCATCTATGACTTATATAATGATTCTCAGATTATAAAATAACTTATATTGTGATGGAGGTATTCATTTTACTTTTCATCATCTAGACTAGCCTATACTATATTATTATACAGTACGTAACTATCCATCGTCATTATACTTAATGTTGCTCTTCTGAACTCTCTCAGTGTACGTACGAGTGTAATACTATACCACCTGCACCCCCGCCCACCAAGGGAAGCTTGCAACACTCTCCAAACTACCCAGTCTCACCCTTTTTCTATCCAACTACTTAATATAAAAGATTCCCTATTGTAGACGAAGGGGATGACCCAGACAGATTGAGATTTTCCACTGTAAATGTATTCTGTGATACACTGAACTGCTAGTATTCATGGTGTAATTCTATGCTGCCACCAAGGTCAGGTTAATTTTACCTGACCTTGGGGACATCATTACATTTCACAATGTGAATTAACGGTTAAATGCATCACAGAATATAGTTATTTTACAGTCGAAAATATACCTCATATATTCTATATACTGAAAAATACTGTTGTTTGTTGGCACAGTTTGGAGGAATTGACAGCCCTCCACTTTACCCACAACAGATGACTCTCTTTAAAGTAGACAGACAGAGGCCTAACGTTAAAGCAGAAGGGACAGTCACTGACCTCCATATTCCCTGAGTGGGTGGATGAGAGAGAGATAGAGAGAGAGAGAGAGGAAATGTACGTGGAGTTAATGTGAGGGTGGGTGAGAAAATGTCTGGGTTGTGAGAGAACGATGGAGTGGGTGAGTGAATGGATAGGTATGAGAGTGAATGGGTGAATGAATGGGTAATATTTTTATCTTTTTATTTACACATAAATTTAAGACAAGTGTCGTAGTCCCTGAATTCTTCTTTGTTTTCTTTTTAACTCGGTGAACATAAAATTATACCAACATATATCGGTGAACATGTATCTTGTTTTACCGAGAAAATTATACCAAAATTTCACATAACTGGGTACAGTACTGATCAGCAACTTGTTATCTTAAGGTCGTGTTACATAATATAGAAGGGAATCGGTGCAATTTCACTATAGGATAAAAATACTATGGCACTATACTGTAGGTTGGGCACTGCACGTGGTTAGACACATGGTGCGAGATACCAGTGAAATGGGTTACATACATGGTTATATAAGAGAGGGCCGCGTGGGTATACATGCATAATAATAATAATAATAATAACAGCTTCATATAGTTCTGCATGTGAAAAGAATGTGGAGAGCAAATTAACACCATAAATCCGGACTTGCGATTTTTAAAGAGTTACTTGAGCTGTATGTTACACAGATGTTAGGCATGAGGCACAGCAGGTTAGAAAAAACTTACGAACACCGTTACTTTATACCAACATATTCCCTATAGGCTAAGATGATAGTCTGTTGATGGCTACCTGGTACGAAAGAAAGTGTGAGTCAATAAATTTTACATAACTGAACAAAGGTAGTGATGATATTCTGGTGCTTTCACCTAATTAGGCAACACCATTATCACCAATACATCTACAATCACTGATAACAAGAAGGTCGGTCTGACACATTGCGATAACATGTTGATTAACCCATGGAGGTATAATCTAAGAGGAGGCGGCATGAGCCGCTCGTCCTGTACACCCAAAGTGAAGCAAGGGGCGGAGCCTATTACCCTACCCCCCATTGACTCAAAACATTGCCTCGCCCGCTTTACTCCCATTATAATTATGGTCATATTTTCTCATATATCCTATAATCATAGCCAGAAAGAGACTTGAATTTGTTCCAAATATGATAACTACATAAAATTATCCAATTCTGTATATTATCAAAAGTAGGCCCTACTTAAACCCATTAAATATCGCTGTTTCCAGCTAGAGCATTACCTCTTCTCGCAGACTTTTCCTAGGAGTATGAATGAAAGAATGAATTGATTAATGAATTAATAGTTTATTTTATGCAAAAAGTATAGTAAAAGAGAAGGTGATAGCTTACACACCTACACACAGACCGTATTATAACGTTACAGAGAAATAACAACAAGTACAGATGACCACACGTGAATCTGGTATGCCTCGCTACTTGCGAGATACCTACAACAGGAAGGAAAGTGAGCAAAAGTTATAGTTTGTTGACAAGCAGATAGTATTAATATTTTACTGTTTGCCTGTCAACAAACTACATCTTTTTTCACTTAAATTTCCTTTCGTTGTAGCCACCTCACAAGTAACGAACCATAGGCCTACCAGCTTCATGTGTGGGTAACTGTACAAATGCAAATAAAATTAATTATATAAAGATTTCTAGTATGAGACTGTGGAAGGCCTTGTGTCACTCTTTAAGTATAGTATATAAATAAGATTATAATTATACAGTAAGATGTGTATAGTGTAATGAACATGTGAATAGCGTGGTGAAGATGTGTATATAGTAGGCCTACTGGAGATATGTGATGTGTAGTGTAACACCCAGAACTGTCATATAATTGAGTTGACACTCAGGTGTGTTGTCTTGTATCAAACACATTTTACCACTTATAAGCCACATGGAATCTTACCATGATGGCTGCATGTTACTGCATAAAGTGTGTCATCACTTCCTCAGTTTTAGTTCACTCTGATTTACACAGAAACATTAATTTTACTCATCAGTCCCAGGCAGTAACTCTTTCCGCACATTGGCTTAACTTAGACTACGGTTTTTTAACTTACACCTAAATTCTCAACAACCAAATAGTCTACATAGTAAACACAATTATAAATTAAATATCTTTAAAACATTATGAAATATGCTAAAACATTCATAATACTATCTCTCAACACTCGAGTTATCCTTCAGGCCAACCCTAACTTAGGCACAAATAGGTCTCCCCATGGAGCCAGTTTATCTTTTATAACCCTGTCAATGCTATATATACGTCAGGTTATACATTAATAGTTAATATCAGAACACTATAATAGCCTTGGCTTTACAGTTTTTGTGTGTACAGTATTAATATTCTACAGGACATGGGTACGTGTCGCGGTGTGCGAGGCAGGTGATAAAATTCACTTCGTTGATTTGTCCATTTCTGTCGTATATTTTTCTATATGACTCTCTTAACATACATATGAAATGTATTAGAAAGACTCCTGTCTCTCTGGGTACACCCATATGCTGAACACGCCAGCATTATCTTAAACAATGGCAAAGAATGTTGGTGAAATTGATGGTCCGACGTGATCAGCTGTCCAATGTTTTGAGTCAATGGGGGGTAGGGAGGACAGCCGACCAATAGAAAACTGGCTTCACTTCTGTGACGTCATGCCGCCTCCTCTTAGATTATACCTCCATGGATTAACCCACACCAGAAGACATACAAACACACACACCTAAAGTATTTAAAGAATGCGTGTGCGAATACGAATGCAAGTACACACACATTAATTAATTAAAGAACCCTACGGACATAGAACGTAGGTAACATACACACAGACACACACACATACAAAAGTGGTGCAAGATGGTCATCCAAGCCCCGCCTACAGGTCTACCACTTATGAAAACAAACGGCCGAGTCACTGTGATGCTATCAGTCTCACTCTACACGTCACTAATAAATAACTCGATACCGATTGGTGGGCACCTACGTCACTGCATCGTTTTTTATTTTATGAGAGCTCTAGGTCTTATCGTAATTATTCTTGTTCTTGTTCTTGGGGCGACCACTTCTTAAAAGTGGTTCAACTGACTCACTCACTCACTCTCTTCCTCCCATCCCTTTTCTTTTACCGACATTGAATCATTTATCCGAGGGGTTCACCCTCAATAGAAAGGGTTCATTTTCAAAATTTCAATATAACCATATGAATACGAAAATCCAGATAAAACATAATTAATATTTTTGAGACCTTTACATATGGATATTTTATTATTTCACTTGAATCATTAAGAGCCGGAGCTTTTGAAGGGTTTTCCTTCATGTTCTTGTTTTTGTTTGGTGTTTATAATTTGGTTTATCAAATTTCGTGTTTGTTGTGGTTCATGTATATTTTGGTGGTTCTAGTAATAGTTTACCAGAATATAGACGAAATAAACTGCTCTGACCTATCCTAACCTCAGGACTGAATAGGGTAAAAAAAAAAAAGGAAGGCTGTCCTAGGCTAGAAAGATTTTGTAAATTTGTACCACAACAAAGATGGAGAGACAGAGAAGAGGGACAGCAAGCATAACCTAATGCCAGAGATTGTCCCAGTCCTAATTAGGTTGGATAAGTTAGTTTAATAGAACCCAATTTACTGTATGTATTAACTAAAAAAAGATGAAATTCCTGTGATCAGAATACTGTGACAGTCACATTTATGCATGCACCATCTGTTGTAGGCCATTATAGAGGGCTACTGATTCCTCGAAACTATGTCAAAAGCAGATAGGATTTCTCCTTATGAAACTAGGGGATATTTTTTATAGCAGTTTGGAGTGCTAAAAAGGCTCCAATTTGCTGACAACAGATTAATTTTCTTAGATTGTGTTGTAGGTCATTGTAATCCATTGGAAGATTCAACATCTACACTAAGGAAGGCTACATCCAGTATATCCTGCAGATGCTGCCTTACCACATACTGGTGATATATGTGAAGTGTCTTATGTTTGCAAGTACAATATCCTGAAGTACTGTAGTCTATTTCCAGCAGAATTTGAAGGACTCTATAGGAGTGGATAGTGATGAACCTCAAACCAATGAATATCAGATAAACCCATGCCAAAAGTCTCATTTTTTCTAGGTGGTCTAATGGTTCTCACTTTTCTTCAAGTATTATGGTTACACCAACAAGTCAAGAAAATAGCCCCATTATTGTCACCAACTCGACGGTATTCCAAGATACTGTGAAGGACAGTATAGCTGATTTTTCCAAATACAGCACAGTAGTGACACATTTAGATAAGGCGTTGTCATTCAATACAACAGAAAGAAAGCACTCAACACTTTCAAGCTTCATTCAATTATTTTTGGGCCTCACAGGCTACTTACAGCCTACAGTCCTTAGGTTGAGATGTATATCAAACAGCAACATTATGATATATTATACATCCAGTAAATTAGAGCTTACCGAGTCCTCCAGGCAGTTCCAAGAAACACCATCCATACTGATAAGGAATATATATTGTGGCAATATATTAAAGGTCCCAAGACACACACAACAAGACCCTATCTTCTTTTACTATAACAAATAAAAAACTAAAACCGACTGTAAACATTTAGTGTAGGTACTGTACTTGCTGCCAGAGGTAAAGTTAGTGGAAAAGATGGTTTCTGTGCATATGAATACAGTATTAACTTGAGTAATAAGTACATACTGAAGCCCAGATTACTACCGGTATTGTCAAAATAAAGTTATGAAGGTATAATGCAAAAGTAAAAATCATAGAAATATAGACCAGATCAAAAAGACTCTTTCACCAAGACATTTATCCTCAGGTACAGAAAAACAGACAAAAAAAGTTTGCTAACCTGGCTTTGGTGTGATGGTAGTGGCATGAGGTGGTGGTGGTGGGAGAAGTGTGGTGAGTTCCTCATGCTCCCCGCCCTGCACCATAAAACACCATTATTATTATTACCATTGTTTAACACAATATCAACAGTGTTGCAGGATCAACCTCTTAAAAAAGGAAAGAGTACCAGTAAGAACCAGTAAATAACATTAAAAATTGTGGTAATTATCTATTCTATAGCTGTTTTCTATTACGATGTTTTTACCCTCTTTACCCACTAATTTATACCGTACTATTCTAAGACACTTTTCTTCTATTGCCTTTCTTGAAATTACCCTGACCTTAAATTAACTGAGCTAACCAAGACTGCAGCAGACTACCAGGACCTAACCTGGTCAAACTACAGGGACCTGACCGGTGCAAAATACTGGGATCTAGCCAGATCTGGCAACACTGCTACAAAATGGAGTAAATTTTTACAAATTGCCACAACAGGATTTCACTGGATTTTTTTTTATTTCCCAGGGACCTAACCTGGGCAGACTACCGGGACCTAACCAGGGCAGACTACTGGGACCTAACCTGGGCAGACTACCGGGACCTAACCAGGAAAAAATATACAGTAGAAATTAGTCAGACCTCACCTGACCTGACCTAACCTAATCTGGATTGGGACACACTACCGGGACCTAACCTAACCTAATCTGGACTGGGACACACTACCGGGACCTAACTATAAGAGGTAACTACTGTTATGCAGCATTTGCAGAAGAAATGGTATATAGAAAAGTTGTTTGTAATAGTGAAATATAAACACTGGTAATAGTAATTTTTTTGAAATTGAGTTGTGGCAACTTGTAAAAATATTCCCAAAATGGGGTAACAGTCAAGTGTTGGACCATAGACCTAATCTGGTTTCGACTGAAGGTTTTCAGATTACAATGTTTTATAGTGTTTTGGCAATAGTCTAACTTAGGTATTTCCAAGATATTCAAGGCATTTTAAAATTAGCCTGACCTTACCTAACCTAGACCACAATTGACTACCGGGACCTAACCTGGGCAAACTACCGGGAAATAACCGTGGTAAAGTACAGGAAATAACCGGGGCAAAATACTGGGACCTAGCCGGATCTGGCAACACTGCTACAATACGGTAATTCTTTCAATAAATACCCTTAATTCAATGAACAATACTGTACTAATAATGTTAGAGTTAACATGATGACTTGCAGCTTCATATTACTGGGTCATTATTATAACTGATTCCCCTCCCATTATGAAGTGTCTTGTTCACACCAGTATTACTTCTATCATACTGCTCGTACTTACATCTAATAGAAGCTGTTTTTTTATAATACTATCATCAATTTCTAGTAAAGAGGAGGAATTCATGCCGAAGCCTGCCATGCTATCACTGGGTCATCAAATCAAAACAAACAATTTGCTGACGCAGACGCAGAGACACAACCGGCAGTGTTTGTGAAAAAAAAATTATATAATATATTATTATATTCCACCTTTCTATATATTATTTCCATCATGTGAATTATAATTCTGAATATATCGTCAATTTCACAGATTTTTTTTTTATTCTCTTCAAAGTCTTTTTACATTATAATTGTGCTAAATATATTTCACAACTCATTTGAGGTTGATCTTAGGAGTTAAAATATAAATAATATTCAGAACGTCTGTATAGTATCTTCATAAGAAGTATACACACTGCATAAAGCCTTAAACTTTCGCATTCTAGTTGAGATGACGACTCGTGTTATTAATGTATAGTAGTAGTAGTCTCTGATGGGTGGCATGCTATTTTTCATTATTGCATAACGCTCATTCGTGATGTTATTAGTGCTTGTATGCTAAACAAATTGAATATATTTGCATTATCTAATTATGTAGGCTACATGGCAGCTGTGATATACACTTTAACTTTTAAAATTGTGTGTATATAAGGAACATTGCCCATAATAAACATTCTCCCATTGTAGTGTAAAGGCTACCAGGTGTGCTATTTTCTCGCATAATTGGGTGAGATCTGTCCCTGCTATTATGGTGCGAATCTACAGTAGACTAATAACAGAATTTTGTCATTATACAAAACAATATGCTGGGGCAATGATTATAACCTAACTCTCATAACGACTAGGTCAGGCAATGATGGATGATAACTATAATGGAAAAAGAAGAGGTAAAGAATTGGCTATAGTATGGGCTGGGATTGGGCGGGTGTTTGTGAAATGTGATGCTGTAAGAAACGTGGCTACATTTTAGTCATGGTCAGTCGGCGTTCGGCTTCAACAGTGAGAGCATCATGACGGACGGGTCGGGGGGACTCGACCAATTTTGTAACTCTAGCTTTTGGGTATGTGTGTGTGTATTTATGGGAAATTCGTTCCCATTCAACCCTTATGACGACCTTAATCGTATCGTATGTGCTACCACCACTGGAGATGTATATGTATAAAGATAATAAGTGTTCGTGATAATTAGTGATTCAGCTGTCTACCATTCAGTGAGTGAATTGTTTGGTGTAGTGTGAATAGCAGCATCAACAGCAGGTGGAATAACAGGAAACAAGATCTCTGCCAACATTATTAACACCACTACCAGCAGATCGCCTCGCCGGTCCACATTTACCACCTCGACAACTTGCTGCTAACCATTGAAGCTTTGGATAAAGTTTACAAACCGTGCCGGGAGATGAATTACCTGTTTGTATTCATTATTATAGACAGATGTACAGTATGTTAACCTTAATACGAAATGTGGTAAATTTACAGAGATACTGTTTTCACTATATTGTATATTTTAATATCACTACCCACTATTTTGGACCATTCAAAGACACTTCATCTCGGGTGTTTCTCTGAGATGCCCCGTTTTACAAACATAATTTAGAAATTAGTCTGACCTAACCTTGGCAAACTACTGGGATATAACCGGTGTAAACTACCATAAAGTGACCGGGGCAAATTTCCGGGACCTAGCCGGATGTGGTAACACTGTGCGGCCCTAGCCAAGAACACAGTACTTTTGTAATAATACTCAAATTTTTACCAAAAAATGTGACGGGTGACTTGCAATATATGATTACCTGGCCTTACCTAATTCAAACTAACCTGACATGACTTAGCATAAACTAACCCCAGAGATTGCCCCAGGTGTAATTGGGTTAGTATATTAGGCCAGATAAGGTTATGTTAGGTTGGGCCAGGTCACACTTATATGGTAAAAAATGGGTATAAAAACACTATAATATATAAATGCAATATATGTAAAAAGTTTAGAAAGTTCTGGTGGAACTATTCTACAGGAATCAGATATACCAATGTAGAGAGAGATCTGGATGGGGAATGGGGATCTGTCAAGAATGTGGGTGAAGTATATGCAGGTTTTCCATTTAACCTTTTACAACAACAGTACAGTAATTTGGACAGAGAATGGTCCATTGCTCAGCTGGTTTAGTCGGGTCAGGATAGGTTTGGCTTACTTACTTGTTACTTGTTACTTGTTGTTGTATATTCTATGCCCCGCTCCACCAGCAGTTGGTGCTCCGCAGGGCTTCCTTCAGTATTATTAAACACTATAATCACTTGTAATACTCATATCATCCGTGTCATAACACTCAGCGAACAAATGTGTTTTCAATCTTTTCTTAAAAATCGTGCAATTTTCACTTCTCCGGACATTTAAAGGCAATCCATTAAAGAGTCTTGGTGCACATCTTTCAAAAGCTCTGAAACCCATTGTCAGATTACTCCTCAGTTCATTTAATCTGTACTATAGAATATAATTAATAACGATATGGCCCATTCTTTGCGAGATCTCTTATGTGATATATATATATACACCGGTATATATACCAAACCATCTCAGTCTTCTCTGCCTCAACCTAACAGAAAGGTCTTCAACCCCACATCTCTGCCACTTCACTGCTAGACCTCCCATCCTGCACCTTACTCCCCCCATGCATCTCAGCATTCTGCGGTCACAACTGCGTATAACCTCCATCAGTCTGTTTGTCAATGTCTATGTTTTTGCTCCATACAGAAGAGTAGATCTCACACCAGCTTCATATGCCCTTCCTCTGGTCCTCAGCCCTATGCTGCGGTTCACCAATAAACTGGCTATTTCTCACCATCTTCCCCATGTAGCTGCTATTTTCGCTCTTACTGCTCTTTCCACTCCTGCTTCATAGTCCAACACATCTCTCAAGTAGCAGAACTGTTGCACTTCCTCTAACATGCCTCCATTCACCATCAACCATCACTATCACTACCCATCTCCTCCCTCACACATCTAGGACATACAAAGTTCCGTACAGCTCGGAGACCTCTCAAACCCGAGCCTGAGCATCGTTGGTGACACCATTTATCACACTCAGTACACAGCACTGAGTTTGCTCCCACTCCTCTTCCACAGCATCCACATGGCCATCTTCCTGACTGAATTATTTTTCGAGCCTTATTTCCAGTCACCATCATTTTTGTCTTTTCCATGTTTATTTTCAGCCCCCTCTGTTCCATTGCTTCCTTCCTGTTCCATTGCTTCCTTCCACCTGTTAAACATATTTGTTACTTCTTTGATTCTGCTGTCAAGACCTGATCATCGGCATAGAGCAGTTCCCAGTGATCATTTCCTCTTGCCAATTTAGTAGCCTCCTCCATTACTCTGATGAAGAGTAGTGGACAAAGAACTAATCCCTGGTGTACTCCCACTCCTTTGTCAAAGTCCTTTGATGTTCCTGCCTTTGTTTTCACCCTTGATCTTGATCCCACTTACAGAGACATGACTGCAGCCACAAGTCTTTCTGGCACTTTTTGTCTCCTCAGTTCCCACTCTATCGCTCTCCTTGGCACTCGATCAAATGCCTTCTCCAGGTCCACAAACACCTGGTACAGCTTCTTCTCACTGAACTTTTCCTGTATTTGCCTGATTATAAAAATTGCATCTGTTGTTGACTTTCCTGGGCAAAATCCAAACTGCCGATTATCCACTTTTATCAGTTTCCTCAACCTCTCCTCCAATACCTTCTTAAATAGTTTCATTCCATGCTCCAATAGTCTAATTCCTCTATATTTTCCTTTTCCTTTATAGCCTATATTGGGACAGTCTCATTGCTTTTCCAGCCTTCAGGAATTTCTCCCTCGTCAACTATACTGTACTTCTAAATACTCTTGTTAAATCTCCTCAAACACCAGCTTTCTTTATCAAGTCACTTGTCATTCCCGTTCGACCCACTGCTCTTCCATTTTGTATTCCTTTTAATGCTCTCTCCCCTTCCTCCTGTGATATTTCTTCTATTGGTCCTTCCACCATGTCCATCTCTTCAAGCATGTGTTCATTTTCCTCATTTACGGTAACAGGTCTTCAAAGTAACATCTCCACCTCCCAAGTATCTTTTGTATTTATCTTGATAACTCCCCTTTCATCCTTTATATACATTGCTCCCGTTACATCTTTACTCTCTCTTTTCATTTGTCTTGCAATTCTAAACATTTCTTTTTGCTTCTCACTACTATTCAGTTCTTCACTCCAATTCTCCCATGACAGCATCTTTGCTCTGGCTACCTCCCTTTTTGCCTGTCTTGTTTTCTCTTTATACAGTATTCTCTTTTATCTTCTTCATTCTGTGTTCTTTGCTATCTCTTGTATGCCCTTTTCTTTTCCTGCAATGACCTCTGCACTGTTTCATTCCACCACCATGTTTCTCTTTAAAACTACATTTCCTACTGTATTTTAATGAGAGTCAGCAAACATGTACAGTAATTCATATAATACAGTACCGTACACAATACATCATGAAGGATTCAGTTGTCGCTCTTGTGTAATTATACCACAAAATGGATCTTCATATCTGAAGAATGCAAAGTTTAGGAAGAGGGGCGCCGATGGTGCAATGGTTAGCATGCTCGCCTAACAAGCGAGAGATCCTGGGTGCGATTTCTGAGTTGTGGAATTGTTGGACAATTTTCCCAGCACTTAGTCGTAATTGTCAAATTTTACTGAAAGAACGATAGCTAATGTGGTTTGTCATTTGTTTAAATACCTGATAATATAACTCTAGTAGACAGAAAGAGATGTGCCAATAACCAGCAACCAAGGTCTGAGAGAGTGATAAGAATCCTTGAATCTCCTGACACCTTTGCATTAATTCCATACCTCTCTGGGTGGGATTGTATATTGCTACTTTGACTGTGTCTATTTAATCTAGGCCTATTTGATGTGCCCACATAGGCTAATGACTTGTCCCTTGCAGTGGGCAACCTCAGCCCTCCACCAAACTCACTACAGTTAGTGAGTGTGGTGGATATTTTAACAAGGCTAAGATGGAGGTGATTGTGGAGCAAGACAGACTAGCTATCACTTTATTTTATCTTTCCTTTTCATTCAACCCTGGCCATCCCAATTTGGTCCTGTCCTCTGCTCCTTACCCTTATTCTGCCTCTCTAATTTAGAACTGCCCTCCATCTTCATGTCTAGCCAAGGCCACACTGAAGATCTCTGGTCCTTACAATAACCACCAGTATTGTGGCAACTTATTGTAAATTGCAGAAGTTTTGTAGAGCTGTAGTGCAACATGGGATGGCCAGTTGAACAAATTTGACTTCGTTTTAACAATACTGTAGAATGAGCTACAGAAATGTTTTCTTAAAATTTGCTAGTAGCTGACTAGCTGTTGCTTTATTAAAGTTGAAGGATTTTGTGTGAGTAAAACTATATCCTGTGCAGTCATTTGGCATGTAAAAAAAAAGTTTAAGGTTAATAAGAGATATGAAAACCTGTCTCAAGTTCTCGTAGGCTATGGTTGTACAGTCATATTCGATATTAAACCATAATTATTTGTTTACATGTATCTAAAGGGGTAGGGTTTGACAGTCTGGTCAGTAGTGAGTTAGCTTGATATGGGCTGTAAGATAGGCTATTTGAAGTTAGGCCTAATCATCTTGAAATTTTATATTAGTGGTTAAGTCAGTGGCTCAACAATTTAACTTTAGCAAACCTGACTTATCCAGGATTTTTATTATGTCTGCACATTACTTCTGCTATCTTATCAGTGAATGGGATATTATACTGTATATCTTGATGGATCATAATCACAGGCCTGTATCAAGGTCAGGTTGATAGATTGTTGTTCTGTTAGGTACACCCTTTTCTCTGTTTCCTTCACCTTTGTAACTACAAGGTCTTTAGAGCTGTGCTTTGCCTAGTCTTCTTTTTCTTACTATGCACTCACTGTTTGGTCAGCTGGTGACTGAAATACATGTAATATTATCAAGGGTCTGATGCTTTTTGACTGGAGTTGGAGTCTGCAAAAATATATCAGACTCGTACTGTTTTATGTGATCAATTCTTGTGTGAGGTACACTCGCACACCACAATCCCATGCCCACCTGAGTTGAAGCCTGAGATCTGAAGCAGGTGGTTTCTGAACAACAGCCCACCCAAACCATCACGAGGCCATACACATTTCAAATCAGTGGAGGCTTAGGGTGGGCTGTTGTCCAGAAACCGCTTGCTTCAGATTTTGTGCTTTGAATTAGGTGGGCTAGGAATTGAAATGCATGACTGTACTTGAGGTGGAAATATCCTAGTGCTGGGAGATTTCCATTTATTTGTGGAAATCAGTAGCTTTTGTGCAATTTGTTATGTAAAGTTTTTGCTGAAATATGGATTCAAGTCATGTAACGTAGACTTATTATTCCATTCATCGTTTGGGACAATCTGTAGTGCTTCAGTTTGCCCATTTATATTTGGATAGCACTGCTTATGTCCAAAGGTTAAAATAAAAATAGATTAATGGGTCTGTGATCATGTAGGCCTAAGAGAATTTATTTGAGGCTGCTTACTCCTCGTGACTAGCTATGCCTGAAAACTTTCCTTCTCAATAGATGTTTTATGTCACTGTTATTATTTAAGTTGTGTTATATTACATTCTTCTCTAGTATATTACTTCACCTTAACTGGTTGTTATTCCTCCTCCTCCACAGGACTACGAAATCTCCTGGAACACATCCAACCCCGACTTGACAATATGTTTCGAGCGGACAGTGCTGGTGTGGGTACCGTGTGGCTTCCTGTGGCTCTTCCTGCTGGTGGAGATCAGTTACCTTCACAAATGTCTCGACAGACTCATACCATGGTCCTGGATCAATGTCAGCAAGATGGTAGGTAATTAGGGGGATTAATTGATTGATTGGATGCATGATACTGTTGGTAGCACAAAATGTGGAATCATACACTGACATAGAATGGGATAAAAGAGAGGGATAGAAAGCTTGGCTGGGAGTTTAGTCTGACCTAACTATTATTGGAGTTATTAGCTCATTCATTTATAGCCTATGTATTATTACTTTTTTTCTCTCATGGAAACTCCCCTTAAGTGCTGGCCGAGGCAAATCAGCAACAGCTTTCCCATCTCATTTGATTTTTTTTTTTTCTTATATAGCCTATAGGCTATGTTCCAACACTGGACATAGGCTTCATCAAGCCTGTTACCTTGGCCCAGGTCAACTGTTGCTCACACACACATGTCACTACTTCCCATCTGGTACCAGTGAGGGTGTTTTATGACGTTCGGTGGCCTTATAGTTAATGCCTGAAACTCAAATTGGAAGAGTAAATATTCTCAGGCCCTCAACAGAGAGGAATCGATCCCCGAACCTACAGGTTATGAGTCCAGAACACTAACCACTCGGTCACCTCCGCAACTTATAAAACGAGACCAGTACATGTTAAGGCTTGTTACCATTTATTTTTGCCTCTCTTTGCTTTATCCTTTTTTATATATAAAAAAAAGATGAGGACCAAAGGCTGGGAACCCAATTATCATTCTATAAAAATACAGGAGTAGTAGTCTAATATGTCCAATATCGTTTGAGATGCCTATACACATTCCATATGAAGGAGCATAAGTCATAGTATGGGAGAAAGGTGGATGAAGGTAAAGTGTTTCAGAGTTGACCAGTTGTGTATATGAAAGACTGAGAGTATCGGTTAACTCTTGCATTAGGAAGTTGGACAGCAAAGGGGAGTGGCTTGGTGAATGTTCCATGCTCTCCTGAGGGGAGGAAGCATGCATTGAGAGTGTTTAGAAGAGCAATGTCCTGTCATAGTGATAGAAGAGAAAAAGTGATAGAACATTGTGGCGAAGAGAGAAAGGTTATAGTGAATCAGTAAGAGGGGGAGAGTTGATGAGACAAAAGGCCTTTGATTGCACCTTGTCCGGGAGTGTTGTAAAGGTTGTGCCACCCCATATATGAGAGACGTACTCCATACATGGTCGGATGAGTCCCCTGTACAGAGACAGCAACTTCTCAGATGTGAAGTATTCACAGAATCTGAGCAGCATACCGGTACCTAACTTCTTGGAGGCAAGAGAAATTGTGAGAGAAAGACACTCCAAGAATATTAAGGGAAGAAGAAGGATTGAGTTGTGTAACTTGGAAGATTAGTGCGAGTTGAAAGATGAAGGAACTGTGTTTTAGAGGCATTGAAAACCACATGGTTCTCTATGACCCAGTTGGAGATGAGGGAATGATAAGAAGTCAGGAGTGCTACTACTTCATCATGTGATGTGGAGAGAAACTGCTGGGATGGGCAGATGTCAAACTGGTTAGAGTAGTGTAGGGTGGAATCATCAGCATAGGAGTGAATAGGGGATGAAGGATGGCTTAGAACATGAATGAAGATGAGAAAGAGAGTGGGTGATAGAACAAAACCCTATAGAATGCTACATGTTATTTTAAAAATAACTAAAAAGTGTTTCTGAGTGTAAATCCCTCCTTTCAGATTACCTCACTCCTGCTGCTGATCCTGGAGTGTGTCAACTTTTTCTACACAGTGCAGCAAGATAGCAGTGGTGAGCCTGTTCCCGATGTAAATTATCTTACCCCCTGTATCATCTTTTTCACCATAGTAAGTATATGTACTGTATATATTGTTAAACATATATTTCTGTTGTGATTATCTTCCCATTGTTTATGACATATCGAGCAAAGGAGAGTTGAGGTCCCTCTGATATGCAATACAGTAGTAAGAAAATTGGAGTTACAGAGTCCTTCAGGTATGGCCATTATAGACTACCCATTTTGAAGGAGCTTGTTGCATGACATACAGTAGTTGGGAGGAATCGGTAGCCTCCAATTCTCTTACACAAACATGGGCCCACAAGGAGGGTACTGTCATATACTTTGATACATTTCAAGGCTACTCATTTCCTCAAGCTTGTTGTGAGGATATTGCCCCTGTTATGTCTAACCTCACAGGATATAAAAGTAAGGCAATTGATGTAAAATGGAAGTAGTAGTACAGTAGTAGTTTTGGTGGTAGTAATGTCATATGACGTACACCTGCTATTAAAGACCCTGTGATTGTGTACGGGACCTGGTGGCCTTTGATTCCTCATGATAATACCACAAAACAAACTCCTTCAATGTAGGTGGTGTTTCGTGGCAATGTTTGAAGGACTCACTAGCCTCCAAGTTTCTGACTACATCAAGGGGGTCCTTAATTCACTTTATTTTTGTCTTGATTCACAGTTGGTGCAGCTTGTATTGGTGATGCTGGAAAAGAAGCGAGGGATGCAGAGTTCCCCCATACTCTTCCTCTTCTGGTTCCTACTCATGGTGTGTGGTATTGCAGAGTTTCAGACCCTCTTACGACAAGACGGCGAGGTAAGTGAAATTTCCTCCCATCCTAGTTTCTGAGAGTGTACATAATAGGAAATGCAGTGTAAATTTCCACAATATAAGATTTCTTGTGTTTGAAGACAGTTTTTGTTATCCTGTGTAGGCTACCATGGAGAAATGTCATAGGGATAGAAGAGTGCCAGGGTGAAGGTTGGTACAAAAGCATTGAACAACAGGGAGGTGCTTGACTGATATCTTGTATATTTAAAGTACTTAATAATCAATTCAGAGTTATCTAAAGGAGGTATATATTTTTATAGTCTCATGCTTATCCATTAATATACGTGCAGTATATTCACCAACAAATGCACTGTTGCCTACCCCAGTGATTCTTGAAGGATAGTATAAAGGATAATCATTAAACAGATACATTTGCCATACAAAATTACGGTACAGAACAGTATATAGTGGGCCTGTTAATATATAAACTTCTTTGGTGCTTCAGTTCACAAGTTTGTGAAGCTTATTTTGCTGTATATTGTACAGTTGGGGAACAATGTATCTGGACACCGTTGACGGCTTCTGGTAACAATGTCAGTGATAATCACGTTTGGAAATAGGCAAAATTTATTCATTACAACATACTGATAACTGATATTGGGTGACGTCGACCAACCACAGACAGTGAAAGAAAAGTTATCCTTCAATTCATAAATACTTTCTCTCATGGATGTGTTTGCTTTTGGGGATGTTGCCAGAAGCTGCCAACATTGTTCAGATACATTATTCCCCAACTGTACATGACATGGCAGATGAATTGCCAACACTTTTGTTGGTGGCGTTACCAGGCTTTCAGAATTCAATAATGTGAAAGAATGTTAACACTTCTCACTGATAGATATGATTCAGCAACAAGCATTGTCATTATCCTTTTATCATTTTTTTTTTATTCTATCATCATCGAGACCCCACTTCCTTATGTCCAAGCTATTATGGTAGAAAGACCTTAAAGTTTAGAAATAAACTGTATTTGTTTTATTTTTCATGCAGTGGAATACTGTGATAAAGGACTAAAACAACCATTAAAGGTAAAAGGTACAAAGGGAAGTGGATAGCTGTGTTATCCCCTGTTAAAGGGAATAGGCCTTCCCAGCACGGAACAAAAAATATGGTATTGTTCTTGTTATTGTCATGACTGTGGGAGCATTAAGTATATATCTCGTAAATCCTCCAGAGCTCTGCTTTATAGAGTTGTTTATACATTTTTTTTATATACAAAGGCAAAGATTCATGCACACAGTTCAAAGTTGTTGTTGAAGTTCCTCAAGCTGTCTGGCCGAGCAGCCCCAAGCTCCTGAGGAAGGCCATGGCCTGAACCGGGCTTTCCCACAGTGCCCTCAGAGTGTATGTGTTGTTGGCGAGTGGTTGTTTGCGTTGCAGTCTTCAATAATGTGTTTAATAGAATGGGGTGCTGTGTTGCATCCAGGACAGGCATCCGCAATGGTTCCATCCAGCCTCTTCTGATATGTCAGTAGGGCTGGGTGGTGGCCACACCGCAGCCTGGCCAAGTGGACTCTGTCCTCACGGGGAAGAGATGATTCAGATGGGTGGATGTCAGGAGGTCGTGCATGCAGCTGTGTGTAGTTTTTGAGTGTTTGGATGGACTGATGAGTGATTTGAATATGGATATGTTTCTGGAGATTGGTTTGGGGTGGGCAGGGTGTAAGAGATGATAGTATTTGTGTATGGTCTCATGTACTGGGTGTTGTTTCGATGTTCCTTGGCATGTGTGGGTGTTGTGCCATGTTGTGTAGTGGATGGTGTGGGTTTGTGGAGGCTGCAGCAAGTGCTTGTGTGGGTTTGTTGAGGCTGCAGCAAGTGTTTGTGTGCCTCTCATGTCAAGATGATCCTTGATTTTGAGGACTGGTATCATAGTGTAGGTGGTCTGTAGGTGTGGTAGCTGTGCAGTCTGTGATTGTCTTTAGGGCTCTGTTGTGTGTGGTTACCAAGGAAGGAAGCAATGGGGGCCAAACCATCACAACATACCCCCACCACCCCACCAGTGGGGGGCGCGAATCACTGGGAGTGGCTTCGGTCACCCGGGCAATACCACAGTTCAAAGTTATATGATTCAATGGTTTGAGTTACGTCTCAACTTTCTCCTGTGGCTAAGTGAGATAAAGAAAGAATGTTCTGGCTACAGCCAAGAGACATTGAAAAGAAATGTGCATTAAAGGAAAGACGTAAACAGAAAAGAAAGCATATATAGAGAAAACTATTTAACCAAACAGAAGCAAAGATTGAAGAAAACTATTTATGATGTGAAAGTTATTATTCACCAGAGGTCTGCCTCTCACACCATGTCCCACAACTTCACTTCCATACACCTTTACAAATGCCTCACCTTGCATTCTCTCCACATGTCGAAACCACCTCAATGTATTACGCTTCACTCTCTCAACCACTCCACACTCAATACCAATTGCTTTTTCAATCATACCACATCTCTCTTACACACTCTCATTACTTTTTCTATCCCACCTTGTAAGTCCACATGCACCTCTTAAGTAACTCATTTCCACAGCACCTATTCTCGACTGATGAGCCCTACTCCATGTCCACGTCTCTGATGCATATGACAGTGTTGGCCGAATTATACTATTTCATAGTCCCCTTTTCACTTCCATACTCACACTTCTACCCTTCATAATCCTCCCCAGTGATCCTATGACCTATCTGCCCCTCACTGCGCTCTCCCTAATTTCTCCTTCCATACTTCCATGTTTACACAGAACTGAACCCAGTTTCTCCATCCTCTCACCCCTCAGCGGTATCTCACACTTAGTCCCAGTTGGTACTCCCACTCTGTAAGGTCAATCACTGCAGTTTCTTACATTCACCTTCAGTTTCCTTCTTTTACACATGGACAGAAACTCATCCACCACCCTCTGCAACTCCCTTTCACTCACGGCCATTAACACAGTGTCATCTGCAAATAAACTTGCCACCAAGCACCAATTTGCTTCATTCAGCCTCAACTTTGCCCACAGACCATTAACTTTGGCTTTCATCTCTCATACAACCATCCATATATATATATTGAACAGCCATGGTGACATAACACACCCCTGTCTCAATCCTACACTAATATTAAAACTCACTTAGAACACCCTCTACCCACACACATACTTTTGCAACTGCATAAAAGGCCTCAATGCCTTTCTGCAAAGACCCTCCAACACCATGAATCCTTAACACCTCTGTCATAGCTCTCCTATCAACCCTGTCATATGCCTTCTCCAAATCCATGAAGGCAGCATACAACTTCCTACCCTTCCCAATATATTTTTTCACTTGATTTTAATGCAAATATCTGGTCCACACATCCTCTACCCTTTCTGAACCCTCCCTGCTCCTCACTAACTTTATTCCCAGTTACTTCAACCTCATTGGTTATGATATTGCCACTGCTCAAAGCTTTAGGTTTTACAATTTATATATTGGTTTCTCTCTCCCCCAGGAGCGGAGTGACTATGAGAATGTTTTGTTTATCACCTACATGATCTACTTTCCCCTCGTTGTCATCATGTTTTTCCTCAACTGCTTTGGAGATGCAACACCAAAGTACATCAACCACCCCAGGGGAGAGGTGAGTACACAGGGTTAGATGAATAATTAATGGGGGAAGGAGAGAGTATATTGTACAGGGATGGAATGAGAGTGAACTAGGAAAGCATTATACTGAAAAGAAGAGAGCAGTAGAAATGAGAGAGGAAAGGTAGTAGAGATATATTCATGATTAAACTCTGCTACCCCAGGGAGATGTTTGCAAATTTTAGGGAACCGAATACAACCATCTCCCTCCCGGACTTTTTCCGCACTCACAGTCACTTCGTAAACAACATAGGACTGCTTGTAAATCACTCATGCTACATAAATAAATGATACAAGATATTGAAGTTTAAACCTTTAACTGTCTCCTGATGTACTTTTGAAGACAATTGGTATTGAGTGTGTGGTGGTTGAAAGGGGGAAGCATAATACATTGAGTTGGTTTGGACATGTAGAGAGAATGTAAGGAAAGGTGTTTGTAAAGAAGGTGTATGGAAGGGATGTTATGGCAACTGGTGTTAGATGGCAGAACAGAGTGGAAGAGTATGTAAGGGAGAGAAACGTCAGAGGTAAAGTAGGGTTTGTGCAAGTAAGGGGTGAGTGTTGGAACAGGGAAAGCTGGAGACACTTCTACCATGGCCACTTCCTTGGGAAGAGTTCCCGGAGGGAATCAGGCATCAGAGCTATAGCATGGTACTAAAGTCTGGAATACAAAGGGTCAATGCTTGATATATTTTTGCATCAATCAACTTAGAGATGATGGGAGATTAGAGCAAACTGTGATGAGTGTTACGTACGTTTGTATGGGAAAGAGCCATATCTTCTATATATATATCACTGTTCTTCTAGTTCATAATCTAGTAACCATATTTGTTTTTGACTAATGTTTTCCTTTTCCTTGGCTAGCGACCTAACCCAGAGATAAGTTCATCGTTCCTGAGTCGACTGACCTTTGCGTGGTTGGATTCGCTAGTGTGGCAAGGATACCGCAAGCCCCTCACTCAGAACACCATGTGGAACCTCCATCATGATAATTGTGCCAACACCATCGTTTCAGTCTGGGACAAACACTGGCAACGCGCATTCAACAAGAAAGTCAGGAGACAACCCAGGTAAATTTTTCAAGCAACTAATATGCCGCAGCATATGTATATAGAGAATAGATGTTACATAATAAACTCGGTATTGTTCTTTATTCAGATCTCCATCGCCGACATCCCATGCCAACTACAGTAACAATGTGGTCCATGTTCAGCCTCATGATACCCCCACCGCCCCCATCAAACCAATCTCCGTCCTACCCACTATGGTCAAGACCTTTGGCTGGCAGTTTCTCTTTGGTGCCTCACTCAAGCTGGTCCATGACATTGTCCAGTTTGTCTCTCCACTACTTTTGAGGTCAGTGTCAGAGAGCATGGTACGGAAATAAGGGAAGCATAAGCATATTTAACTATTTGAGAGTCTTAAGTACAGGACTGAGTGTATAATGTCTTTGTGGTTAGAAGTATTAGTTTTTTTTAAAGTCAATGGGCTACTGCAATTTCCTTTGTTACAGCCGCCTGATTGAATTCACCGAGAGCATAAGTAGTGACGTTGTGGAACCTGTATGGCGTGGTTACTTCTATGCCTTACTTATGTTTTTGGCTGCACAATTCCAGTCCTTCATACTGGCCCAATACTTCAAGAAGATGTACGTTATTGGACTCCACATGCGTACTGGCGTCATATCTGCTGTCTATCGCAAGGTTGGCTTCTTTTCTGTTGCTGAATCTCTTTCTCTTTCTGTGTATTCTGTAAATATCTCAATCATTCTATTCTCTCCAATTTTCTCTGTTTTAAACTATAACAAAAATTACAATGAACTTCATAAAGAATTACAGCATTCTTTGACTTATTTCCGTACAAAGTTCCTCTCATCATATTGTAGTCTCATCTGATCCTTTAAACTACCAGGGACTTCACATAAATTGATAAAATATAACATATCATAACATACTATAGCTATCTTGATGTCCTGAAATACTCAAGCTATCTCATTCACTCCTGGTATAGTGACATGGTCAGGTGCTTCAACTCGGTTTCCCATTACCACCATAAGGAATTAAAAATGGCACTTCAGTAAACCCTCAGTATGTCAGATACATACAAGGTGTCTCACAAGTCGTGGCAGAGCCACAGGGAGATGAAAGTTTATGTAATTCTAAGCAAATATTTCTCTATCAGATGTATCAGTGAATAGCACCAGCTATTGTTTTATGGCATGCAGATACCTGCCCGCCCAGTGTTGCCATCAGATGCTTCTTGTTTTCGTTTTATTTTCAATTTGCAAGTTCATGTTCTGAATTAAGTTTTTCTATCAAAAAATGTCCATTAAGTGATTGTTTTAGGAAAGTTTGATGCTTTAAAGTGGAGTTGGTTTCATATGCCAGTAAATTTAATGTAATATATCTGGCAAGGATGGTGATGCCTGTGTGTGAGGTGCCTAAGGGAGTGAGGGTAGTACTAGCCTTGTTGCCGCAGTTCCCACCCAGCTCTCATGCGAGTGACATGTTGTGTCTATTCTATGGACTTTTCACCCTCATTTTTTTCTTTTTTTTCTTATATGCACTGACACTGGACATAGGCTTAATCAAGTCCGTTACCGTGGCCCAGGTCAACTGTTGCTCACACACACACGTCATGACTTCCGAACTGGTACTCAGCCACAGAGGGAGGGAAGTGAGGGTAATTCCCAAATACTGCAGCTGTTATGGTACCAGTGAGGGTGTTTTACGATGTTCGGTGGCCTTATAGTTAGTTCCTGAAACTCAAATCGGAAGAGTAAATATTCTCAGGCCCTCACCTGAGAGGATCGATCTCCCGACCACTAGGTTATGAGTCCAGAACACTAACCACTCGGCCACCTCCCTTCACATTTACAAACTTGTATACAGACATGATTTTTATCAATGGGTTCTGCAGTGTCGACACTGAAGCATCGGAAACAGAGTACAGCCAGAGATTTCAACCACTTCTGCCATATACAGTGAAAGCCCTTTTATCCGGCACCAGTGGGACCGAGAACGTTCCGGATACGAGAAATTTCTAGATACAAGAAAGTGTACTTTAAAATTACGTTACTCTATATTCATTCACAAGTACAGTACAGTTAAATCTCGATTTAAAATACCCTGATGCAACGGATTTTGGTAGGTACATTATTTACACATCATTACATACTTATTCATATATATATACAGATGGCTCTCAAATAAATCCGTGAAGTTCTTATACATAACGAGCGAAATTATAATAAACATGTCAGGAAATTATATCACTGACGTCCGTGAAGTCTGTATGTGTGTGTGTGTGTGTGTTGCCACCACTTCTCCCGTGCTCCTTCCCCCCCTACCCTCAGTCTCCATTCACCCTTGCTCAAGGTCAAAGGAATATAGGCCTAGCCTGCGTTGTGTGTGACTCACTCATTTAGTTTTTAGTAATTACGAGTTAACTTCAACACTCAGTCATGTCAGGTGGTGCATTTACAAAACGGAAGGCCATATCCTTCCATATGAAGATGGAAGGTTGTTCTCAAACAGAGTAAGGAGAAGGAAAACCAGAGTATGCATATTAATAAAATGTAAACAAACGATATCACGCGCTATCTCCCCCCTTCCCCCTACCACCACCACCACCACTACCACACATGACGACGACTCATTTCAGTCATGAGTTGTCTGCGAAAACCTTAATACAAATTGTTATATGCATTTGATATGCTTAATACGAATTGTAATACTGTATTTACATTTGTATAGTAACAGTACAGTACACTTTTCTTCACTTTTAACACTCGTCTCTCCCTCCTCACTCTGCGTTCTGAGCGGGTGAACGTGGCCGCTCTTTTTGGCTTTATTTATATTTTTATGAAAAAAATGCCGGATACGGGAAGTTGTCGGTAAACAGAATGCCGGAAAAAAGAGCTTTCACTGTAATATATACTGGTAAACAAGTTCTTAAAACACACATATTTATAGATAATTTTTTGCTTAGATGTGCATAAACTTTCATTTCCGTATGGCTCTGCCAAGACTCATGGGACACCCTGTATAAGCCAGATATTGGATAACTCTGATGTTGTCAGTGTCTCAGACACTTATAAATAACTCGGGCGTATATCCGGCTTATGCAAAGATTTTCTGGGTGCATCATCAAATAGGCCTACAGCCTGAGAAGGGACACAAGTTGATTTTGTACAAAACTCAAATTACCATCTCTATACCATGCATTAAAATTTTATACCTTATGTTAACTGACCATATTATGTAGTTATGCTTTTACCATATAGGTTTGTATGAGAAACAATGTTTTGAAAATTGATGATGTACTGATATATAATTGGCCGTTTCACTGCCAAGCGAGTCACGGAGCCACATATGCATCGGTCATGACTGTATCACCGTGGTGACTACACGTAGTGTTCTATTATCCATTAACAAACTTGATCTTTTCTTGAATATTATAGTTAATTGCATATGAGATGCATCTTTAATGTGAGATAAGATGCACTCTTTGTCTTTATGGTGGCTACAATTGTTTGGATCAACCCTAAAACATGGCCAATTGTTGCTACCTTTTCTCCTTTCTCTTAAAAATATCAAGTTTTTCATATAATGTTATGGTCTGTCTTCTCTTTGCATTGCTACTAATATCACTTAAAAGCTTTCTCTTCAGTGCCATTGTAAGTAAGTAAAATTTATTGCTTAACATAATAAATACAATGCACAGAAGCAGTAACATATGAAACAAATTTAAGAAAGACAGTCTGTCGAGTAAAAGATCCATGATAGACAGATATTATACTTTAAAGTGGACCAATAAGACATAGAACGGGGATTGCAATGATCACGTTATTTGAAAAAATAACATCTTCCAAACCCCCATAAATATGACTAATCAATTGTAAGATGGCAGACTGTTAAATGATTGGCCCTGAATCCATGTTGGTGGTCTGTTAAAAGTCTGTGGCTTTCAACATAATTAATTAGTCTTTACTGAAATCAATTGATTAGTCTTTGAGAGATAATTTTTCAAATACATTACTGAAATCAGCTACTGTAATATGGAAATTGTGTCCATGTGGCAGCAAGTACTCCTTGACTGACAAACTGACTGATACCAGCTCCAATTCCCACACTTGCTCACCTACCACCACACCACAATCTATAGTCCTAATCTGTTTGCCCTGTACCTGCCAGTCCCTGCTCATCTCCAATGCGGCACGAAAAGATTCAACAGTGGGCGAGATTGTGAACCTCATGTCAGTGGATGCTCAGCGTTTCATGGACCTCATGGCATACTTCAACATGCTTTGGTCGGCACCACTCCAAATTATCATCGCACTGTATCTTCTCTATGATAAACTGGGTGAGTCCATGATGAATCTGCAAGACATTTTCAGCTTCTTGAAATTGGAGTTCATGTTTCTTTTGGATAACTGCAGGACAGGATTGGTGGGACCTTCTTTGTGGATGAATTAGAGGGTTACTGAAATAGAATGGACTTTAGTTCAAACACTCCCCATTGTTCATTATTGTCCCCAGCATATAATATAGTATTACTCCATCAGAAGCATCTATACAATCTGCTAATGGTTGTTCTGTATACTGTATAATGAAATCTGTCCACCATTGTTATAATTCTGAGGAAGATATGATGATGTCTCAGTATACAGTAATAAAGTTTGTTGCCACCAAATATCATTATGCAGACAGACACTGTTGTAGAATACATATATGTATGTACCTTAAATTGTGTGTTTATCAGGTGCGTCTGTGACCTCCGGGGTGGTGGTGATGGTGGTGCTGATTCCCATCAATGGATTCATTGCCAGCAAAACAAAGACACTCCAGATCAGTCAGAT
Source organism: Petrolisthes manimaculis (assembly GCA_034508575.1). Lineage (NCBI taxonomy): Eukaryota > Metazoa > Arthropoda > Malacostraca > Decapoda > Porcellanidae > Petrolisthes > Petrolisthes manimaculis. The sequence continues at coordinate 112,509 of JAWZYT010001115.1, forward strand.
GAAGAGCAAAGACCAGCGCGTCAAGCTCATGAATGAGATCCTCAATGGCATTAAGGTCAGTCTCTGACACTGTACACATAGTTTGGCTTCTATTCCTTTATGCACATATATCCTTTTTTTCATGTACACATATCTTTGTGTGTACTTCAATTGAATAGTGTGTGTTGAAGGAGGATTCACTTACTAGGACTATTGTGTAGCAAAAAAATCCATAGAAACACTTGCTGCATTTTAAAATTAATAGAAATGTTTACCCATCCAGGTGCTGAAGCTGTATGCATGGGAACCTTCTTTCGAGGAGCAGGTGCTGGGTGTGAGGTCCAAGGAGATCAAGGTTCTCAAGAAGGCAGCCTACCTCAATGCTGGAACCTCCTTCATCTGGAGCTGCACACCATTCTTGGTCAGTCCTCTTCAGGCAGGCAGGGAAAAACAGAGAGAGAGAGAGAGAGAGAACAGGAAGTGGAAGAAATTAATTTGAAGGGGTGAAGAAGTAAAATGAGAGGGAGGAAGAGGCACAGAAGTGAGAGAAAGAGGAGGGAAGGTTGAAGAGCTGGAAGTAAATATGTGGTTGTTATATTTGTTTCTCATGCTGTTCGTTTGAAAAGTCTTGAGTCCCAATGAAAAGGCCATGGCTTAATGGTGTCAGGTGTTGTATTGCATACTGGACAGGTATCCACTAATGGTGCATCTCTAAAAATGAGGAATAGTATTGTTAATTATTTCTTGCAATAATTATTAAGGTGTGGATGGGTGGTAGAAGATGTTTTAATCATTTTTTCTGCCTCAAGGCTTACAAAGTACACCAAGTCAACTGCATGAATTCCTGATGTGGAGTTATTATAGTAGGTGGAATGGATGTTGCATATATGCACATTGGCTTGGAGGCAGGGAGATGTGCCAGAGGATTGGAGGAGAGAAATAATTGTACCTTTGTATAAGGGAAAGGGGAATAAGGAGGAGTGTGGTAGCTATAGGGGAATAAGCCTTCTTAGTGTACCGGGGAAGGTGTATGGGAAGGTTCTTACTGAGGGACTGATGAAAGCAACAGAGAATAAAGTTAGTGAGGAGCAGGGAGGGTTCAGAAAGGGTAAAGGATGTGTGGACCAGATATTTTGCATTAAAATCAATAGTGGAGAAATATATTGGGAAGGGTAAGAAGTTGTATGCTGCTTTCATGGACTTGGAGAAGGCATACGATAGGGTTGATAGGAGAGCTATGTCAGAGGTGTTGAGAATTTATGGTGTCGGGGGATCTTTGCTGGAAGGCATTGAGGCTTTTTATGCAGATGCAAAAGCATGTGTAAAGGTAGAGGGTGATCTAAGTGAGAGTTTTAATATTAATGTAGGGCTGACAGGGATGTGATATGTCACTATGGTTGTTTAATATATATATGGATGGTTGTATGTGAGAGATGAAAACCAAAGTGAATGGTCTCGGGGTAAAGTGGAGGCTGAATGAAGTAAATTGGTCCTTGGTGGCAAGTTTGTTTGCAGATGACACTGTGCTGATGGCTGAGAGTGAAAGGAATTTACAGAGAGTGGTGGACGAATTTCAGTCTGTAACTAAACGAAGAAAACTGAAGGTGAATGTGGGTAAAAGTAAAGTGATGGTGTTTGAAAGAGCAGAAACTGAAGTGATTGACTTTGCAACACCTTACAGAGTGGGAGTACCAACTGGTACGAAGTGTGAGATACCGCTGAGGGGTGAGAGGATGGAGGAAGTGAAGGAGTTTAAGTACCTGGGTACAGTTCTGTGTAAACATGGAAGTATGGACGGAGAAATTAGGGAGAGCAGTAAGGGGTAAACAGGTCATAGAATCACTGGGGAGGATAATGAAGGGTAGAAGTCTGAGTATGGAAGTGAAAAGGGGACTATGAAATAGTATAATCCTGCCAACACTGACATATGCGTCGGAGACATGGACATAGAGTAGGGCTCATCAGTCGAGAATAGGTGCTGTGGAAATGAGTTACTTAAGAGGTGCATGTGGACTTACAAGGTGGGATAGAAAAAATAATGAGAGTGTGTAAGAGAGATGTGGTATGATTGAGAAGGCAATTGTTATTGAGTGAAGTGGTTAAGAGAGTGAAATGTAATATACTGAGGTGGTTTCGACATGTGGAGAGAATGCAAGGTGAGGAGTTTGTAAAGAAGGTGTATGGAAGTGAAGTTGTGGCACATGGTGTGAGAGGCAGACCGCCGGTTAGATGGTAGAACAGAGTGGAAAAGTATGTGAAGGAGAGAAACGAGGGGCAGGGGAGGGCTTGGCTGAGTAAGGAGGGAGTGTTGGAACAGGAAAAACTGGAGGCACTTCTACCGTGACCACCCCCTTTGGGGGAGTTCCCAGAGGGAACACGGCGTCGGAGATATAGATAGATAGATAGATAGGAACAGATTCTTAAGTGCAGGTAATAAGATTGTCTTCACTGTTGTTGTGGTGATGTGGTAACAGGTGTCGCTGGTAATGTTTACGACGTATATATTCACCGGCACTGACCGCGTGCTGACGGCCGATAAGATCTTCACCTCCATCTCACTCGTCAACATACTCAGGATGCCAATGGCCATGCTGCCCTTCCTTATTGTGGCATCTGTTCAGGTACCCACAGTGTCATTTGAGTCGCCTCGTGCACTGTGGCCACTTAAGGGTCCTGTGGTGCAGTCAGGAAATTAGAGGCAAGCACTAAATTCCTCCAAAGTGTGCCAAACAATAAGGACTTCGACATAACTGAGGAATTGTGTTTGTCACAGTTTGGAGGGATCGCTAGCCCCCAATCTTTGACATGATATTAAAGGGTGTAAGATTTTGTAGGGAAAGTAGATGCTTCTGATTGCTCCATGCAGTGCCTCAAAGCAACATATATACAGAGGAAGCCTTGTTTTGTAGCATAATTTGGAAGAATCAGTAGCATCTATTTGTCCACCTCACATAGTCCTCTTTAACACCCTCCATATCTATCACACTATCACCTTTGTCTGGACTGTTAGGTTTGCAGTTCATCGCTAACCCTCTGAAAACATGTTAGAGGATGGAGAAAAATGTAATAGTGTGATACAGGAGGCCTTTGATATAAGACTAATTTATTTAGCACTTGTCATTTAACATCGTCCTAGTAAATCAGTAAGTCTGTATGATAATGAATAACAGAAGCCTGGGAAAACATTTGATGGTCTTCAGTGAGGGACTTGATGTAAAAGGAAGTGGTAGATACAAGTATTTATTAGTGTTATATCAAAGGTCCACTATAGCCTCCCTTCTGTGACTGCAGTCGTACAGAGGCTGCCATACATGTGGGACCTGTGCTGTTCTGTACAGATACATGGATGTCAAAAATTATGTATGTGGGAGAAATTGTCGATGCTAGATTATTTGCTAATGTGGGACGTAAATGATTCCATGCCGATACAGTATTTGGTTGTCAGATTTATACGTGTGGGAGATTTTATTTTATTTTAGTATGCCAGTATTTCTTGGCTAGCTGTATATACACATTGGTTTGCTAGTAGTTGAGAAAAGTGCTTTCCTGAATGGTAAGTCTGAGTTCTACAGTATTCACATCGTTGTTGAGGGACTTCTTTTTTGTTGTAGCTTAAGGTTTTCATGGGGCCATCTGTAAGTTTGAACTGTACCATTATGTCCGTTCCAGATTGATTAATTTTTGTGCCATGAAGTCATATGTGGGTGTTGTATGTATTTGTTAACCTTGTGTGGTGGTTTGTTCATTGTGTGGCATTGTTGGGTTATGACAGTTATTGCTTTTAGCCCTAGAACATGTAATTCCCATCTGTTGAATTTTCATTGTTGCTATTATTATTATTAATATTCCTATATTCCTACTTGTGTGGAGTGCAGCTCAGGTTAACTCTTCTCTTCCAGGTTTCAAGGACACCCAGCTTTGATTACCATCTTTCCCGTGTTAGGTTAACAGTTTGTGCACTTACAGGTTGTCTTTGCCTCCATTTCCACTTATGTCATCGCTAATCCTGAAGTTGTCTTGACGGCCGAGAAAATTTTTGTGTCCATTGCATTGCTTAATATACTCCGAATGCCCCTAGGCCTCACCCCCATCATAGTGGCATACACAGTGCAGGTAAACAGAGCAGTCAAGACATTTCCTCCCTTCTTGGTTTGTGGCACTGAGACACCCTTGCCAGTAGAGAGAGAAAGAAAGAAAAAGAGTGTGAGAAGGGTCAACTTGAGTGGCCGGCTGTACTGTACTGTACTGGCGAGGGGCACTCGTGGTGTCTGTGGCTGTGCATGTTGTTGACTTTTTTCTTTCTGATTGATATAGTTTTGTGTGAATGATGCTTAGGTAAAGTTTCACTACATTGTTTTCTTTTGTACTCTACAAAATACTATAGTGGAAAGTATGATGTTGAAATAAAGAAACTTGTTAAGGAATTAGTTACCTGTACGTCTCCCCTTATAACCATCAGGAGTCAAAATTATTTGTGGATTTAAATCTTTCTTTACTCTTGATGGTTGGGTTTGAACCACAAAACCTTATGCCTTGCAGTAAGAAATTGGTTTTGATTCAGGATGATTGTCTCCCGTCTTTAAGTTATGTTCTTCCATTCTCCCTGTCCAGTTGCTATTGTTAGTGGCATGAAGAGAGTGAGACCCCTCACACCTTGTACAGTACAGATCTTCTGTTTTGTCCTCCCCTTGTAGATTTTTTTCAACTGTAAATGCTGTGTACAGTAGTTATACGGTGTGGTGGACTAGTTGTTATGAAGCTCACTAATAACCCAATATTGTACATGCTGCACTTTTTCATAACTGATTTCATGTAGACCTTCGGTAACTACAGAAGTTTGCAGTACTTGTTTTGCTTTAAGAAAGGTGTGCTTCAGTGTTTGTGGGTGTGTGTGAGTGCATATGTCAGTTTTGAAGCCTCTTGGCCCGGATTGGAGTGTTGCATCATTTTGACACAGTTACGGTTCTGCAGTGTTTTGATATTGTTTATTTGTACATTTAGTCTCAAATCCTTATACTGTGGGTTTTTTCAACCTCTTCTCTTACAGTCTTCTCACACCCCAGGCGTACTACTTTGAATTTGAAAATATGAACTGTTCCATCTGATTGACTAATGTGGTGGAATATGTAATGCAACTAGGATAGATTATCCTTAGGCAAGCAGTACAGTATATTTTTTGTGCCACGGTGTTAATACAGGCAGGAAATCTCGATCATAAACACAGTACACTTAAATCCAATGCAGAATAAGAACAGTACAGAGTATACACTAGGGATTGCATGGTTATGATGCAATGCAGAACAGAGGAGCAAAGAGCAATATTCCTAACCGCTGTCTCTTCTTTGTATCCCCGCCCATTCCTCCAAATTAATCTTTTGTGGTATTGCAGGTTGTCTTTGCCTCCCTTGCCACTTTTGTTCTGGTGAACCCTGGGGCAGTCTTGACAGCAGAGAAAATGTTTGTATCCATAACATTGCTAAACATTCTGAGTATGCCTCTTGGCCTCACCCCCATCATTTTGGCATACACAGTGCAGGTAAACAAAGCAATCACCAGTCAAGGCCTTCCCCCTCCCTCCTACCTTGGTCTCTGGCACTTAGAGAGAGAGAGGGAGACACATCATACATGCAGCCCGTTTGTCTCACTATATTCTCATTACTGCTGTACATTTTGATGTTTTATACTTATCTAAATGTGAAGGGACTAAATTACCTTTGCTTCATTAAATGTACAAATATCGTAAAGCGCAGTCTCAAAAGCACATTCTTGTGACATCGTCTACTATCTCCACAATCTTGTGAAGAGTTTTGTTATATTTTAGTGCAGTGAGAACTTAAACAGTCACTTGTATTTCTGAGAGTTATTATATCATTAGATATAATTACACAATTAATTTGCTCCAGTATTTACACCAGAGAAAGTGTGCATCAAAAGAACTTTACAACTATTACTTTTCTAAAAAAAAAAAACTTGATTGGGTCTAAGTTTGGTATCTAGCCAGTGGTTCCTTTCACTTTTGAAGTCCCATGATAGTACCTATAGTAGGTATTGATAGATGTTAGATTTGTGCTTTTGTGACAGCAGCTGTAGTATGGAGTCAAGAGTAAGGGGAGAGTGGCAATATAGTGGCTCCTGCACTAAATGGCCAGTTGTTGTGAATGGGAGATGGGTACTGTACTTCTAGTGTCTATAGTTATCACTCTGCCACATGCAAGAAGACAAATGGAGTAGACATATTGATAGTCAGTGAGATGGATCCTTACATGCCACTCAAAGCCACTGCATTGGTCTTCTTATTGCCAACGCCATCATTTCCTCACATATGATCCTAAATTCCTAAGCTTTGCATGTTTGCCGTGCAACACCTCTGATACATAATATGGTCCGGTATAAATGAGAAGTGAAATAAGGAGGAATAATATTATTGCATTATGACTTAAGAAATATAACCTTGGTAAAACAATGGATTTAGACAAAAGAACAATATTGTAGGATATATTTATATGGCTCTCAGAAGTCAAAGTCACTGCTGATTATAAACTGAAAATTGGAAAATGAATTCAAACCTTTGATTTGATTCAGTATGATGTGATGTCTGATCCCCACTGATTTAATCCATAAAATTCCTCTAGTTATTTTTTAGTTGCTGATTATTAATTTCTATAGCAAATGTCACTACCAAATAACCTCTGGACAGCCCTACTTTGTCCTATACAGTAGACCCTGGATAGTCCTCGATATACAGTAATACTCTAAAATATTTCACACAGGCCTAGTAGTGTACTTTTGTGTGTATGATAATATAAAATGGAGCCCGGGGAAACATTTAGTGGATCTTCTACCGAGTGTTGTTATTTGTTGAAGTTCCCCAAGCTGTCTGACCGAGCAGCCCCAAGCTCCTGAGGAAGGCCGTGGCCTGTGCTGGGCTTTTCCACAGTCCCCTCAGAGAGTGTATGTTGTGTGGTTGTGTACATTGCAGTCTTCCATAATGTGTTTAAATAGAATGGGGTGCTGTGTTGCATATGAAGTGGTGGATATGACATTAATAATTTTATTTGTGAGTTATCATGGGTCTACTGTATCACTTAACCTTTGCAATATCCCTTTTGTTCATTTACACTTAAATATAAGAAGAGGCTACTGTATACCGTACTTGGATAATCTCGTGGACCACCAAAAGGCTTACTAACACTCTTTGTATCCCTCATTCTGCACATTGTTAAATGGGACTTCAGAAACACCTTCAGTTCTGTAATTCTTTAGTTGTTACCTGGTTAAACCCACAGTACAGCATGGAGGGCTATATGCAGGAAAAGACACAGGCCAAGCAATGATGAGTTATTGATGACTGTTTGGTAGGACAGATTTGTTTAGTCATTATCTCCTCTCAGCCTCTAACTTGTTCATACACAGCCCCAAAATCATGGGAAAGGCCCAGTTAGTGTCAGTCATATTACTGGATATACTGTGTTTCAGAAAAATACATTTTTCTACTGGACTGTTGAATTTAACCACAGTACATAGTGAATTCATAATAGTGTGAGTGATGACCTCATAAGTGTAGTTAGTTTCTGTAAGAGAGATGTGCGTGCATGTGTATGAGGGCTGAAGGCACCTGGACTGCGTGCTTGGTGACGGTAGACAACAAACACCTGCCATTTGGTACACCACACCCTAGAGTTACACTCTACCTGATGTCTGAAACCAATAATACACTAGTAGTTTCTTTCCAGCTGATGTCAGACTGTAAATATAATGCATGTTTTCTTTTTGGTTTCACTAATTATAATAGTGTAAATGATGACACATTTTGTTGTGTATGTTTATAGAGTAAATTGATCATTGGTCATTGACAAAGTTTTTGTTGAAATTATTTATTGTTTGAACCATTGGAATGAATAGGCTAGTATGCCTTGACAGTTTCAAAAATAGTCTCGCTGTACTGTATCTCCTGCATCTGAAAGAGGTTATTGCCAGGATGGGCATCTGACTGTAAAAGGTTACTGAGTCTTGCAAACATTGCCATGAAACGCCTTTTATATTAAAAGAGCATGTTTTGTGGCATAGTCAGGAGGAATCAGAAACCACCGAGTCTCGTACACGATAACAGATTCCTTACTGTTAAAAGTTGGCAAATATGATTGTACTAGTCCTTTACTTTAGCCCAAGAAAAAGGCTTATTTAATTTAGTTGATGTAGATTGTTTTTTCATATAGTTTGGAGGAATGAGTAGCCTTCAATTACTGTATGGGAAAAATACAGTCTCCCCTTAACCACTTAACCGCGGGCAATATATATCGCAGAAGCTCCCTCGCCTGGACCTCTCAGCACTCGTGGTCACTATGTAAACAACACATTTGACGGCCAATAGCTTGTAAACCACACATGCTATATAAATAAATGATACAGGATATTGAAGTACAAACTTTTAGCTGTATCCCAATGTACTTGTGAAGACTAAAATAACATCTGTAGGATGGGTAACTACCTCACAATGACATCAACTCAAAATTAACTTTTACACTCTATTTAAATACACTATATTTACATATCTAAGTAAATTTTCACCCTCTAATGTCATTATAAAACATGTCAGAATCACATTTTTCAACACAACAATATGAAATATAATGTCACTGTTGTTTTTACTTACATACTGTATATGGTAATTATAGGAAAAGAGGAATAATGAAAATATGTCCTTCAACCCTCACTGTTCAAGTAATACTGACTGATGGTGGGTGAGATGTTTGTGGCAGCCCCTTGGCTGCCAGCCACAGTGTTACCACTTTGAAACTAGCTTGCTAGGGACCGCACAATTTAAAACCTGTGCTGTCGAATAAATGTTACACCCACGATGCTCCAGACTTATTGCTAGTGTCGAAATTTTACTACGCCCACAAAATAAAAGTTAATAAAATATACTTCGACATTTTCACAGTTTGATGAGGGATAGGAATGAGGAAACTACATATTTCTGTATAATTTTTTCTTATAGAGGAAACGCTTTGATTGTGTTTGGGGAAAATGAAAGTGTCCACTTGTCCTGTGACATTTGAAGTGGATGTGGTGACGTATAGAGTATATTGGTGTGACGTGTACAGTGCAGTGCAGTACTCAGGAGTTGTACAGTAAATGGTCTCTGTACATTTTTGCTCACTTCTTCTTTCTTGTCAACAGGTGTCCTTGGTCACTTTCGCCACTTACATCAATATTGAAGATACAAATATCCTGAACCCCAACAAAGCATTTGTGTCCATCTCTCTGTTTAATCTTCTGAGATTTCCCATCGCTATGTTGCCTATGCTTATCTCCAACTTGATTCAGGTAACTTCCAGGTAGACATACCCTGAATGGTCTCTAACAGTTGAGGTATTGGAGAGCAGGACAGGTAATGCCCAAACTCAGCTCCCTGTGTCATTGTCACAGTCATGCTTGGTTGTACAGTCTGATATTGTAACAGAGTCATAATTACAGTACAGTATTATGATTATGATCCTAATAAAAGTGACTATTTAAATAGGTATATAGATGGTCAAAGTTTTGCACAGTTTTGCTTTCATGAATGATGACAGGAGAAAGGAGCAACCAGAAAGTGTCCCATTGAACAAGTGTAAAGATGGTAAAATTATCCTTCGGTTTTATATATTGATTGAAGAAGTAAATGAGTTAATGGGAGTATATCATCTTGTGCAACACCATAGTACTCAGAGTAGATGAATTTGAAGATAAGTGTAGAATTGTTAAATAAATACAAGTCACTCCTCCAGGCAACAGGTCTTATGTTTACAGTCTTTATAGTTTCACCACAATACAATTATATCTTTCAACTCTTTAGTACTGTAGAATATTATAGGCCATTCCCTGTACATTAGTGTGTGGTATGAGGTAGGAATAATGGAATGTCATTTTAAAATATATTATATCACTTAAGAAACCTGTTATGCCAGTGATGTCAGATAAATGAGAAAAAGTGCAGGGTTGATAGATCAATACTCTGGGAGCCGAGGATGTGGCAGATGTTACTGTCCTTCTTGCTCTCACTCTACTTACACACCCCATACCTTGCATTATCAGGCCAAGGATTTTGTCTGTAAAGTGGAGGCTACTGATTCCTACGAACAGTGTAGGAGCCTTTTCCAACACAGTTCAAAGGACTCTGTGGCCTCCAGTTTACTGACATCATCACCAGGCCCTTAAATCTTGGTGCTGGCTTACATTTTATTTAGTTTTACCTGCTCAGTGCTTTGCTCCTGAGATAAATTCTCCACTAGATGCCTGTAGTCTATTAAATTACCGGTATGTGTGAAGGTAGATATCCAAAATATAAGTTCCAATATTATAAAAGTTCGTCACATTTCCAGCATCCTGTTTTCACTCGGCCCTCTGCATATCACTGATGCACTGATATACCAATTCTTGTCAAACAAAGGGTGCTTGAAAAATATGAAGGGGAAAGATTTAAGAGGGAGACGTGATAGTGGTGCAAAGTACTGGTCGGTTCTCCCAGGAGACGGAGCACATTGTTGCCATATTATTGTTTTCTGATAATGAAGTTTTTGTTGTTTATGTTAGTCTTTGCACGATTTACTCTTTTTTATTACACTTTTTGTCCAGATATAAAAATTATTTGTTTTTATTTAGGTTTCTAAGTATTGTAATATTGTTTCCTGGCAGTGGCATTGTTTCTCTTGTTTGAGCATATAGTTTCTTTAACAATTTTGGTTTGATTATAAAAACAATTTTGTTTGTCTTCATAATATTGGGCTTTCCGGTAAAACGGCTAAACTGTACTGTACTGTGTACTGGTGATGACGATGGTAGAGTCATTGTTTGCATGTTTGAATTGTACAGTATACTGCATTGATTTTAATTATAATCATGACTTTGTTTTCATTCTAATTTAGGCCTTTCATCCATTGTGTAGTATGGTGATGATGATGATGATGGTTGTACATGAGTACCAATTTTCCAGATCTGGTGGTAATTCTCCGCATGAAGATTCCTTCTGGACTCCTTCCTTCTCTAACTTTTGTCCTTTTTATGCAGTATGATGTATAGAAACTTTGGTTTGGCATTATTCAAGGATATTCCAATCTTTAATGATGCTGTACTAGTGACAGTTTGTCTAGCGAATGCTATACAGTATTCAATACTTATTCTTTTTTCCTCTTTTATTTAGTTACCAAATATTATATGTACTGAGAAAGGTGGAAGTGAAAGACAAGCCTACCTAATATCCTCACCTGTCAATTAAAAGAAAAGAGCGATTCAAAGTCATATCCAGTTTTGTCTTGTATGTCTAAATGTATTACCACTGCAGGTGTAAAGCTGAATTTCACATGCAAGATAGTCATGAGCAAAATGGTGACTAAGGTCCTTAGACTCTAGACACAACTTTGTATAATTTTATTGTTATAAACTAGCTCATGTCTAGTCTGTCACTTTAGTATATTTGCCCCACAATGGGATCATTCATGTTGATCGGTCAAATTGAGGACATAAGCTTATGTCTTCAGTTGTAAATTATTCACTTATGTTTGTGTGAAGGAGTAGGAGCCATCTGGATAAAAGATAAATTGTTAGATTGGTGTTAACGATTGCGATACAGTATTGGTGTTAACGAGTGTTATTAACGATGACCAGCATGATGGTTTCATGTAAAATCTATTTTCTGGGGCCAGTGTTGAGGAAGTTCCAGACATGCCATTTGTTGAAAGGATAAACTGATGTTGTGTGGTGGCAGCAGACATGACTTGGGTTTCTGACTGTAGACTGTGGGGGTGACTATGGTGAGCAGTAGAGACGGAGCCACTGAGCTGAGACTGTGTGACATTTATTAGTGATGACTGACTCAGGCTGGACACACCATCTTATACCCCTTGTCCAGCCATGTCTTTCATCCTCTGCACCACCTCCATACACTGTGATCAACCTTTTTACATACTGTACTTTTATACTGGACTCCACCTCGACAACTGTATACTGTACATTAATCTGTATTACCTCTACATCTTTTGTCCTTAGCACCACTCTTATAATGACTGTGTTGAGCCTATATACCTCATTATCTCAACACTACATCTATATACTGTATCGTATTGTGCTTCACCTCTACCTCATATCCCCATCGCCTTAACTACAATACCTTTCATCAACATCATGCTTTCAAGACTTATCACGTACAAGGCTCCAACACCTAACATCACTAACACCACATTGACACAATCCACTCATCCAGCACCTGTCACTGTCAACACATTGATGTTCAAACACATTTTCAACACTACATCTGTCTACCCCATGCCTCCTATGCCTGCCATTCCCAGCATCACACCTATTACATATGTACAGTACTCCATATTCCCTACTTTTATGATCCTCAATACACACAGCATATGCATCTTGCTTATGTCCAATAACATCCAGGGTTTAGCTTATCGTATTTTGCATGTAACGTGTACCCAGTGCTTTTGTTTTTCTTGTATTGTCTGCATGCTATTTTGTATAAAGCAATTGCATGGTAAGTTAAGTTTGCAGTTTAGCATTAGTTTCTTTGCATTCACATTTTACTGTATTTTATATGAATATTTTTAAAATAGCCTTTGGTATTAGTATTTGTAAGAAAATTCAGTTCTTGATAATAATATTCTGATCAATAAATTTCCATATTACATAATCATTAAAGATTCATAAATTTTTATTGATTTAGTATTTGCTCTATTAATGCATTGTTCTAAAAAGATGTAAAGTAATGTCTTTTGGAAATATCTATTAAAATATAAATGTCCAAACTTGCCATAATATGCAGAATAGGGTTTTCTATTTATGATCTAAACTTAGTATCCACTGAGGCCTTGAAGTTGTGAAACATGTGACCTATCAGAGAAGATATTCCAACGATGACCATTATCAGGATCATTGAAGCTCACTTAGTACTGTGTGTCCATTGCAAGAAAAGTCAGGGAACTGAAATTATTGGCTAAAGGAAAGAACTATTTGGCTACAGCCTTGTCTCAGATGATTCACAGCAACTACAGAGATACAAAGTTTTGAACTTATTTGTAGTGTCACACATAAATATTCAGTAATTAAAATATCTCTACATGGATCTGGCAAGTTAGCATTAAATTCAGAGCAGCCAATATTATGAAAGTGTAGCTATCAATGGTTGATTGGTTTCACTGGTTTGATATTCAAAGTTCATGCTTATTGAGAGGAAAGTACAGTAGTAGAATTGACTGGACATTATATGCAGTAGTACTGTACAGTATGTAGAAGTGTGTGTCTATTTTTATTAATTCACTTGATGTGTGTGTCAGGCAAGTGTGTCCCTCAAGAGACTGAATAAATTCCTGAATGCTGACGAGCTTGACCCAACCAGTGTCTCCCATGATGCCTCTGAGGGTGAGTAATTGTGGTGGTGGTGGTGGCTGGCCTGGGAAGTGTTTGGTAGAGTAGAGTAGAAGAGAGAAGATCAGGATGGAGTTGGGTAGGGCAGAACATGTAAGCAGAGCAGTATATGATGGGATAAGCCAGGATAAACATGGCAGGAAGAAGCAGAGACAAAGCAAAGTAAAGTAAGGAAACAATGAGCAGGTCAGATTACTGTAATTACCTATGAGTATCATAACTTGGCAATTACCAAGAAACCACCATAAAGGTGCTTTCTCTAATGATGTATTCTTACTCAGATTATATTACAGCAGTGAGTATCAACATTACAGAGAACCCAGTGGTAGATTACAACAATGAGTGTCAACATTACAGAGTATCCAGTGGTGGTGGAGAAGGGGACATTTGCTTGGGGCTACGGTGAGGGGGAGGAAGGGCGTCCCATCCTGGAGAACATCAACCTGAAGGTGAAGCCCGGGGCCCTGGTGGCGGTGGTGGGAACAGTTGGTGCTGGCAAGTCCTCACTCTGCTCAGCCATACTTGGGGAGATGGAGAAACTCGAAGGCAAAGTTAATGTGAAGGTTAGTTAGTCCTCTATTACACTTCACCTGTTTTGTATAATGTTATCACTCAGGATGCAAGCTCATGAGAAAAGGTCACTTCATCTCTTTTATATAATGTTTCACTGGGAATGGAAGATCAAGAGAAGAAGTAATTTCTAGGTCAGGTCATAAGATATTCACTCTTTTCATTTATGTCATGATGGACATTAACTGTAGCATAAAGTCATGATATGTAAATGACATAGAATTTACCTTTAATTGTATGTTCTGAATTATGGGTCAAATTAAAGTACAGTAGAGAGATTTTAGTCCTACTCATTGTACAGTTTTAGTCCTACTCATTGTACAGTAGAGCCTCTATTATCCAGCATCCACAAGGATTTTAAAAGTTTGGAAAATAAATTTTTCCGGATAGTTGAATAACACCTGTTTTCTATTGTCATGCGCCATCCATACATGAGTATAGAAGTATGTAGCTAATAGAGCGTGACTTGCATGCATAGAAATAATATGACATACATAATGATTAATGTAATAGAGCCTACAATGTACACTATTTCACCATTGACTTGTCAATGCTCCACTCGGATGCAATAATCAATGTCCCAACACACCCAAACATGCTCATTAGCCACTCAACCTCTATTGTATAACCTAATGTACTGCATCTTTGTGCAAATAAACTTATGTTAATATGATTGATAAAATTAGATTTACTGAATTGTAAAACTTAAATGTTAACCACTGCTAAAATTGTTGTATCTGTAAACTGTTACGTTCAGTACATATTTTTTTTTATCTTTTACTTATTTACTATTTATGTATTATACATGATCACTTATCATCATTATCCACATTAGATTCAGATTCAGAGGGGGGCCTGGGTGTGGGTGCCCTTTTCTAGTCTATTACAGATGTATATTTTCTATTTAACTGTCAATACGCTTGGGCTTACTCTTATCGGCAAGTGTAATATGAGTCATGCCTATTTTGTTTTCCACCAAATATTTGGGTAATTCAATATACTGTAAATTAGTGTGTAGCAGCACAGACACTGTTTATGCTTCAAAACTAAGGCGGTAACTAGAATATTAGGCTTGCGCAGCTGCACGCGGAGTGGGAATCAAATTAATCAGGCATGATGGTGGCGTGGTAAATTTGAAATTCCAGTTAGGTCCTGGATTTTTATCAGTTGATTGATTTTAGAATTTTTCCTTACATTGTCCAGTTAAGTGCCAATTCCAGTTGATTGGGTCCCAGATAATCAATGCTCTACTGTACCTCTCTCTTTGTCACCCCAGGGAAGCGTTGCTTATGTAGCACAACAAGCATGGATCCAGAATGCAACCCTAGAGAATAATATCCTCTTTGGTCATGCCAAGGAAAATGACCGCTACAACTCATGTATCCGCTCCTGTGCTCTCGCCTCAGACCTGGAGATGTTGCCTGGTGGAGACCAGACTGAGATTGGTGAGAAGGTCAGAATGTGTGCTCATTTGTTCAGTCCTGCTTTTTCATACATGTGCAAGTTAAAAAAGTGTAAAGTACAGGTTTGAAAGCTTAGAAATGCAATTCATTATGCAATTCATTATGTAAATTGTTGTAAAACCGTCTTTGTGTCCCCGAGGTTTATACATTTTCTCATGCTGTGTCCTAAAGCCCTGATATAAATATTGCCAATACTGTATAATTATTTTTTGCTGGACAGCTTTAAGCTATAATTCCTGGTCCATCACAGTTTTGCACTTAGTGCTGGTTAGTTGTGTATTAATATGACCATATTATCAATTTGACCCCATTCATCTCCAGGGCATCAACCTGAGTGGTGGCCAGAAGCAGCGTGTGAGTCTGGCCCGGGCGGTGTACTCAGACGCTGACATCTACCTCCTGGACGACCCCCTCAGCGCCGTCGATGCCCACGTAGGCAAACACATCTTCCAGCAGGTCATCGGCCCACAGGGGATCCTCAAGAACAAGGTATGGTCGTGGTGGTGCTCTTGTCATAGTTATTATACCATTAAGAACAAGTATGATGGAGTGGTTGGTAAGGTTGTTGATGGTATGTTTTGATGGTGGTAAGGTCCCAATAAACTGGGTGAGTGCTTGGGTAGTACCTATACATTAGGGAAAAGGGGATGGATACCAACAGGGGTGCGGAGTCAGATTTCAAATACTCCGACTCTGATTCCAAACCCCCTTCTGGCCTCTCCCCTTACTAGTACAGTACTGTGCCAACCATGAGTTCATATTATCACAAATTAGTAACATAATATTGTATGATAAGTACCATCTCTTATTTTATTGAAAGCATCTATGCACAACTTAAAATAGTAACATTATATGTGAAATTGAATGCATTAGACAACAAATTGTTTGAGATACCCATATGCTCACCTAGCACTAGATGCTTTTACAGCAAGAAATTTTGTATGTACCGGTACTGCACGGTTAAATTGGTTTGGCCTAATGTAAGGTTAAATTATTCATATCACATTGTTTTTCTTCTTCCTGCTGTAATCACCAATAACAAATAATTAATGATCTTTCCTAAGTAATGATAAATAGGCCTACTAGGCTCTGTCCACTATGGCAGTTCAAGGTAGAGTGGTGAGTGGCTACTGGGAAGGATTCAAGCATTAGTGATGCCACTTAGGAAATTGTAAATATCCTAGTAAGCGAATCGCAAATTATTATTTAGCCTATTGTTATATCCCCTAACATGCATATTTCTTACTAAATAATATAAGATGAAAAAAGTATGTTAAGATGGTTTAGACATGTGGAGAGAATGGAGGAAAATAGAATGGTAAGGAAAATAGGGGGCTCAGAAGTGGGAGGTGTAAGGAGGAGAGGAAGGCCACAGAGGAGATGGATGGACACTGTGAAAGGAGCTCTGAGTGGAAGAGGTATATCTGTTGAGCAAGGTAGAGTGATTGCGTGTGACAGAAACGAGTGGAGGAGGGTGGTGAATGCTTGAAGAGTGGACGCTGCTTCACGGTCCTTGGGGGAGGGGCCTGCATTGAGTGTGGCCCATGGACCGGCTGGATGCGGGATGGGGAGTTAGCCATGTAGTTCTGTGGCAGGGGTTAACCAGCTTTTGCTATCTGGCCTTGCTATGGATGCAAACATAGCTGTACCCCTTGTAGTCCCACAAGGAGATGTGGTTGTGCTGTGAGGTTGAGATATGGAGTGTGTATGTGGGGGAGGGTGTGCGACTTGACGGGGTTACCTCCAGCGTGGAAATGAAGGCCTGGTATATGTAAGTGTATGAACACGATCAGGCAATAGTGTTACAGTGGCACTTTCTAGGTCAAAAGGGACTGACTCAGGATTGAACTGGTGTCTAGGCCATGACTAAAGTAAGGTATGTTATAATGGAATAGGCCTTCAGTAAAATATGGATAGATTTACCACTTTTTGTGGTCTACTGATCTGTATTCACAAACTCCTGGGAAAACTTATGGGAGGGCTTCAATGAAGTACTAAGTAACAAGAAATTATGGATGAATATAAGTTTCTGATATACAATATAGTAGACCCGTCATATAACGCTCTTGAATACTTGTTTCCACCATTCCAGTTTACACTCAATCCCTCTTTATTCATTTTCATACAACCTGTGTTAAGTGATGTATTAAATTTTATAGCATATGTTGAAGGCTGTACTATTTGGTGTCTACAGAGCCGTGTTCTGGTAACTCACGGCATCACGTACTTGCCACGAGTGGACTACATCTTGGTGCTCAAGAATGGCAAGGTCTCTGAGAGTGGCACCTACTCAGAACTGGTGGAGAAAAAGGGAGAGTTCCAGGAATTCCTTCTTCAATACCTCTCGGAGAAGGAGGAAGATGACTCAGTAGAAGGTAAGAGAGAGAGAGAGAGAGAGAGGGTGGAGGGTAGGGAAGATGATAAGGGTTGTAGTAGGATGTGGGAAGACAGGTTGTGGTGTGATCAGGTTGACAAGATGTGGTGTGGCAGATGAGGGGCAGTGTGTGTTGTGATAATATTGACAAAATGTGCAAGATAATTGAGACAAGGTGTGGTGTTATGGGAGTGTGGCAAGAAGAAAGGCATGTTTGAGTTAGAGTGTGGGGTAGTCTGGGCTGGGCTGGGCTATGTATGAGATACAAATTGTAATACAGGGTGCGGTGTAACATAGATTGATGTGGTATGTTGGAATTTGTGTTTTGGGGTAGTGTGATGTGGGCTGCAAGCAAGGCAGAGGGTGAGTGGGGACTTTGTTGAACCTGGGGTAGGTGGCTGTAAATTAAACCCAATTGCAGGATGATCTCTTACATGATTAACTATTCTAACCATTTTAGCCTCCCTACTTATTGCCCTTCCATATACCTTACACACACACACACACACACACACACACACACATGCTCAAGCACATGCAGCACAATCAAACACTGATTCAGTCCAACTCTTCCCCCCTCTGTCCATTCATCTCCTCCCTCCTGCTGCTCCAACTCCTCCTCCCTCCATCCACTGCTGTGTTGTGTTCCCTTCAGGTCAGTCTTCCACCTTGCAGAGGCTCCGTGGGTGAATCATCTCGATCACACTTCACTCTCGCACCAAACGAGTGCACTGCCCGCCACACTTCCACTCTCACATCTTAGTAATTCTTCAGGTGACTTGCATGGTCTCTCAGCAGGTTATTTTCACCCTGCTTCTAGACTGATATACCTCCTGCTTGGTCTAAATGAATCTCCCTAGCTCGTGGTCCATAGGAAAGCATATGCAGCCTTTTACATTATGAGAGACACTGTACATCATCAGTATCTTGTCTTCCTTCTTGTCATCATCCTTGCTACCACCTGTACTACTGCCAAAAACTGCAGTGTTGCAAGGAAATTCATGGGTTTGCTGGAGACGACAGGTGATACATGGACTGAGGAAGACATTGAAGAACCTATGATGTACCGTAAACCCTGGATGTAAATCAGATGAATATAAAAAAAAAACTGCTTCAACATTATAACTAAAGTATTTGATTGATAATATATACAAGAAGAGTTACAGCTTCTATTCTAAGTCTCCCAAATTCAGCTCTGCAATGTTACTTTCCCATACAACCAGTAATGTGCAGTTGCCACATTTATGATTCTGGATCATCACCTGAGAAAATAACAAATACAGTACACCGTAGTAGACAAGACCTAACACACTCTTCGTCTGCTAGCTCAGGTTACCTTCCCTTCATTCTGTATAACCCCATTGCATCCAACACCCTAGGAATAGATTACCTCATTCATTCGTGCGTCATCGGTTTCAATCGTTATAGTGTAGTGTAATACCCATAGTATTATGATTAGTTGCACTGCAATATCCCTGCAAGATCTCCAAGCCTGTGATACAATACAGACATTGATCCTATGTTGTTCTTGTTACATCTGCTTACATGTTTGTGGTATGGCACTACTGAATGAGTACCACTAGCTGCTGCTGTGACCTCCAGTTGAGTTGTAAATATAATGATCTTTGACTGTACATCCATCTTATCACTCATTTTGATATTATTGTCTCTGCTGATGTGATGAAATGGATTTAAACCAATTGCCTGATTGAGGATTGTCCAGGGAGACAATGAATTGAAGGGCTACTGATTCCTACAAACTACACAAGGCTGCTAAACAGATCCCCCCACTCATAAACTGTGGTACTGTTTTGTTTCCTGGAATAGTTTGGTGGACTTCAGTGCTTTTCACTTTGTCAGTATTAGATGGTCCCCTTGAGGTAAGTAAACCTTTGTTCTCAACATATCATATTCTCCATGCTGCATTAATTTAATTTCCTTATGCATATTGTTTAGATTTTCAGAGCTGTATTTTCATTACAGTTGATAGTTTATGTTTTTTCTTGAGCCAGTAGTGACGGTTTCAAGTGGTTATGCCAACTTGTTGATTGAAAAAAGAATGTATGCTGTTGAATTACATGGACACTGATAATTGCAGTGTCTCTTTTTTGTCTCTTTTCTTCCTGTTGCAGTGTAATTATCCTATATCCAGCCATATGAGGGCCTAAGCCCAATAAACAATAACCAAATTATTCTTTCATCACCACTACTGGCTGTAGAAAAAATATAGGCTAATTTGGTACTAGAGATTGTAACCATATTATACAGTACTGACCAGTGCCTCTCACTCCATCCTCACAGAGCTGGAAGACATTAAACATCAATTGGAGAGTAAAATTGGCCGTGAAGCACTCCAACGCCAGATCTCCCGCAAGCGCCAGGAGAGTGAGAGTGAAAGCATGGATGGAGAAAAGACGTGAGTAGAACAGCACAATCTAGGATTAGAGTCATGTCAGTTACCACCAGAATTCAATGTAATCACATGGCTTATTTATGAAGTGTTTGTTTACTTTTCACAATAACCATGGTTCTTGTGGGAACTTGCAATAGGCTGATGCTACAGAGTTATACTGTATATGAATGATGAAGGCCATGTACAGCCATGGCTGAAAGTCCATGAGCAGGGAATGGTGCAAAGCCACACCCGATACTAGGCAGAGATCCTGACTGTAACAGCTCACAGCTGAGTGAATTGTTAGTAATGTTGTTTTGGCACATTTTTTGTTCTTAGAATTAGAAGAGGTAGCTGTACCCCCACTCATGGACTTTCAGCCATGGCTGTACAATGTACTTCACCAGTGTCAAAGTGATTACACTGACCTCTGGTGGCACTAAAATTACTTTAATACTAGAGTGTACATTGCAACCACTGATACTGCACTAGTTCTTATCCACACCAAGGATTTTGAACTGAATGAAGTTTTATTTTGATATAGTATAGCCTGAGAGGGAATGGGTAAAAATGAATGAAAACTACTGTATGCCTCAAAATAATATAACAAACTGGTTCCACTCCCACTTTACAGAGGCAGCTTGAAGCGTGTTAAGAGGATTAGTGAAAGTGAGAAGGACAGCCTGAAGCAACCTAAGAGGATAAGTGAGAGTGAGAAGGGACAGGATGGAAACATTCTCCCAGCTGGTGGCAAGGAACCCAAGGTGGGGCAGAAGCTTGTCGAGGCAGAGAAGGCAGAGACTGGCAAGGTGAGGCTCCCAGGCTGATTTGGTGAAAGCGTCATTTGAAAGGAATTTGCTGAGATATGAATGCAGTAGACTTGATAGATCATGAATAAATATTTGTAATTATCATTTCTTTTCACTAGGCTACTTTTATTCATTACAATAAACGGGGCCTGTGTTAAAATGGAAGAGTTAATTATGTTTGTATTATATTGTAGACCCTCCCTAATACAGTACCTGTGTTTGTTAACAAGTAATTAACAAGGTAGATAACTCTACTGTACTGTAATACAGTAACTGTGGTTGTTAACAAGATGGATAATTGATGAGGCATACAGGCCAAAGTGATGTGTGAAAACTGAAAATGACAACAGTATTTTTATTACAGTAAAAGTCCCTTAATGCGGAGGTCTATACCTTGGAATGCTCACTCCCCCGGAACTTTTTGGGCCCACCAATTTTTCCCATAATTACTATATCCTCCCCCCCCCCCCCCCCCAAAAATAAGAAAAACTTAAAAAGTAATCTCCTGGGATATAATTCAGTGTTGTGGGTGTCTACAGTATTTATCATTGCTCCTAATAAACCACCAAAGAAGCCCACTAAGAAGTTGAGACCTCATAAGACATTGAATTACGAATGTCAGCTGCGAGAGAATGCAAGGTGAGGAGTTTGTAAAGAAGGGGTATGGAAGTGAAGTTGTGGGACGTGGTGTGAGAGGCAGACCACCAGTAAGATGGCAGAACAGAGTGGAAGAGTATGTAAAGGAGAGAAACATGAGGGGGAGGGGAGGGCTTGACCAAGTAAGGAGGGAGTGTTGGAACAGGGAAGACTGGAGACTTTTCTGCCGTGGTCACCCCCTTCGGGGGAGTTCCCGGAGGGAACGAGGCGTCAGAGCTATAGATAGATAGATAGTCAGCTGCGATCATCATCATCCCACCACCCCCGCCTGACACTCATAAATTACGTGTGACAGCCAATGTTGCCAGGTCTGATACATAACATTTTCCCAACTTCAACAACAGAATTTCCCTTTTTGCCTCAATAATTCCTTGATTACTCTACTCTTGAACTTTGAAGGTCTTTCTTTTTGGCATTTCGTCAGGTAGAAATTTCCCTGTTTACTCTTGAACAATCTTTATATAATTTCTGTGTCGACTACAAAATACCCTAAAACAGATAAATTTTCCTGTATTTGGCAACAGGTGCAGGGAGATTTCTCTGTTTTAGGGAATTTTGAAGTCCACACAGCGAATTATATAAAGATTGTTCAAGAGTAACTAGGGAAATTTCTATCAGATGAAGTACTAAAAAGACTGTAATTGTTCAAGAATAAACAGGGAATTTTGGGGGCAAAAAGAGAAATTTTAAATGTGAAGTTGGAGAAATTTCATCAAGAAGACCTGACAACACCTGCAATCCTCCCATCACTTCCTCCCTACCTCGTAAATTACGTGTGACAGGGAAACCAGTATTTAAAAGTAATAAAAGTATTTTATATGTATTTTTTGGGGAATTTTTCGATAACACGAATTATTCTCTAATTCGGAAGTCTCAAGCCCCCCATATTTTTACCGTTTAGTGATGAAATATATATGAATTAAATTTATACAACTGACTGTATGTAGATAAATAGTTAATTATGTATCCAGTAAATGAATGAGTGAAAAAAGAAGAAATATTTGTAGCCAAATGACTGATGATGTTGCTGGGGTTGGGTGCAGGTGTCGTTCCAGGTGTACGGTTACTACCTGCGTGCGGTAGGTGTGCTGGCCTCGGTGATGACAATAATCTTCTATGTCTTGGCACAAGGTTGCTCAGTCGGTTCCAACCTGTGGCTCAGCAAGTGGTCAGAGTCGTATGGAGATAATGGCACCATGTCCGAAAAAGATCGCAACATGTACCTTGGGGTCTATGCATCGTTTGGTGTCGGTCAGGGTAAGTACGGTAGTTGTCACTACCAAATAGAGGATCACTACTTTACTTACTTCCTTACTTTAGCATGTGCTCTCCTTACTTTCATACATTGTTTATTATGAGCACTCCTTAAATACTAATCACTTTGATGCATTTTTTACCTTTGACTGATTCTCTAATTTTGCAACTTACTTTTATACCTTCTGTTTTGACAGTGGTTTTCCTTTTCTTCAAAAAATTTTCACTGTTTTAATATGTTTTCTCCACATCTATACACTCTTACTATGTAAAATGTTATTGTACATAGAGTGTAGCAAATATTAAATAAGAACAAAGTTGTGGTGCAAAATGATGTGTGCTGAGCAGATGAGACATATACCAGAACTAAGACAATGAAAACATTTGACAGTAATCCAACATGGTAAAAGTATTGTCTTTTTGTTGTTGTTTTCGTCATTGTGTTGGTGTGACTGGTGATGATGTTGCAGCACTTTCCATCATGTCTGGAGCCATGATAGCTGCCAGAGCCACAATTTTTGCTGCTGCTTTTCTCCACACCCTCATCCTGAAGAATGTCCTCCGCAGTCCAATGTCATTTTTTGACATGACTCCCATTGGTCGTATTGTGAACCGCTTTAGCAAGGATCTGGACACAGTGGATGTGTTACTACCATCAAACCTGAGGTCATGGGTGGCGTGTCTCATCTCGGTAAGAACATCAACGCAACACCACATTACACTCCAGCCTTCATGTGGTAGTCATGTGGGTTCTTGGGAATACACTGATGACTCTTTAGCAATTTTACTAAAATCACAAGTGTGCATTTCTAATGTTTAAATATTGATTAAAATAATAACTTATGGTGATGGGTTTACTCCATAGAAATAATAGCATTTAATTGAAATGTTTCAACTAGAAAAGATGTGTACTGTATTAAAAATATTGGGAAAGTACAACATGATTCATAGAAAATGTTCTGAATTGGCAACAGTGGTTTAATGTGAAGAACAAACCCATAGAGGCAGATGAAACATTTACCAAAACATATAGGTGTTCTGCATCAATTTTCATCATCAGTGTCAATAGATATATTGACTTTTATGGATGATCTTATCACAGATGCTACCTGAAACGATAAATGTTCATCCGCAATATTTGGGGTTTTCTTTACGTTCAGAGTTTGGTCCTTGTCATTTTTGTTTGGGATTCTTTCTGTTTATTGAAGGATTCAAATGTTGGGCTTCGAAGAAGTTGTCTGAATTTCCATTAGCATTGTTGTGCAATCAGCCAAGGTGCAGCTTAATGTAATTTGCTTGGGAATTATCACTGCTGGAGACCACACCACACTGATTTGTACAGTACTGTAGACTGAAAGTGGTAAGCAAGAAATGTCCTGGACAATAACTAGTACAATTTGTGCTTATAGTGTATGGTTACACTTAATGCCTGAGTCACCACAAACAGACTTAAAATAGCACCCACCAAGTCAACTATCACCCTTCTCACCAACTGGAATGCTGAACACTGCTACACACCACACCTCACCATAAACAACACACCTATATGACACACACACACACACACTCACACACATATACACACAAAATACTTGGCATAACATACAACATATCTATGTCATTCAAACATCATATAACAATCATCAAAAACAAAAGCATGCAAAGGCTTAAAGCCCTCAGATCACTTGCTAGCACAATGTTTGGACATAACAAAGAAACCACAACCACAGTGTACAAACAATATATTTGATCAATGATGAATTTTGCAAGCCCTGCCTGGGCCTCAAATCTCACTGACACTCATTTCAACACCCTTCAGACCTTACAAAATAGAGCCCTAAAAATAATCACAGTCTGCACAGCTACCACACCTACAGATCACCTACCACATGAAACCAAAGTCTTCAAGATAAAGGACCACCTTGACATGAGAGGCACACAAACACTTGCTGCAGCCTCCACAAACCCACACCATCCACTACACTACATGGCAGAACACTCACACATGTCAAGAAACATAAACACAACACCCAGTACATGATACCATACACAAATACTATCATCTCTTACACCCTGCCAACCCCAAAGCAGTCTCCAGAAACATATCCATACTCAAATCATTCACCAATCCATCCAAATACCCGAGCACAAAACTCGGCTCTTGCACGACCTCCTGATATCCACTCATTTAGAGTCCACCTGGCCAGGCTGTGATATGGCCACCACCCGGCCCTTCTGACATATCAAAAGAAGGTGGATGGAGCCATTGTAGATGCCTGTCTGGGATGCAATACTGCACCCCATTCTATTAAACACATTATGGAAGACTGCAATGTACACAACCACACCTGCCCACAATACAACATACACTATCTGAGGGCACTGTGGGAAAGCCCGATTACGGCCATGGCCTTCCTCAGGAGCTCAGGGCTGCTCGGCCAGACAGCTTGAGGAACTACAAGGAAATACAACTCTATTTCTGATGTGGCATCATACCAGTACAGTAGTTACTTTTACTAAGCCCTTGACTTTTCTTGCATTTGGCCAGAGTCTATACACTAGGAAGGTGAGTATCAAGCTCCATCATATATGTTTCTCCAAGGGTCATGCAAAGTTGTACAGCTTTGTCAACCATGATTGAAAATTTAAAAAATATTTATTGTGACTATTATGCTTCCAAATACATGTGGTCAACCTTATGAGGACCTGGGTGCAGTAGCTATAGCCAAGGTGTTCTCTCTTTCCTTCCTTTATACAGGTCCATGTGGAGTTTTTTGGGGTAAAATATCATGTTAATGTTAGAAGTTTATGATTCATAACTGTGCCGCAAGCAGACCAGACCTACTGTACAATGAAGTGGTCTGTTGCTTAAGTTTTGTCTTGTGCTGTGTCATCCTCTGGTACCCCTAGCTTGTGCTGTCCTCATTGTTTCCTTGCCCTATCCTGCCTTGTCATGTGTTGTGTGTTAGTACCTGTGTCCGTTGGTGTTTCTGACAGCCGGCTTCATCCTGGGCGGTGCATTCTGCCTGTCATTCGGAGCCCTGGACGCGGCTGAGAGCCTCCACCGCCACATCCTACACCAAGTCCTCCGCTTCCCCATGGCCTTCTTCGACACCAACCCTCTCGGACGCATAATCAACCGTTTCGGGAAGGACATAGACACTATGGATAACATCTTGCCTTGGTCCATCAGGTCCTGGCTGGTGTGTTTTGTCACGGTATGTCTCCGCCCCACTTCCTGTGCATGAAGTGATACTGGCAGCATGTGAGGCCAATATGCAAGGAAATTCATGGACTACTGTAGGTGATAGCAAGGACTGATTTAAAGACTTGTCTTTGGAGTAATCAAATCAGTCGCCATAACCAAACTCACAACCGTGATGACCTTTGTAATGCATACTCAAAATAACTAGGCTAACCCTGTAGGAGGGGTCTATTGTCTGCAAAGATATGGGCAGTAGTTTAAGGGGGTGATACATTTTTGGTACTTTAGAACACCTTGATTTCCCCAAAGGAAATCGATCTATATAGTTTGGAGGAATCGATTGCTTCAGATTTACCAACACTGTACTTCCCCCTTAAGTCCTTATTCTCTCCAACTGTCCCTCCTTTCCTTCTTTTTCCTTATTGTTAGCTGACCCTTCTCCCTTTCTGACCTAGCACAGTCTTCTTTCTTCTCCGTTTACAAACTTCAAGATAACTAAGCAGTGGTGTACTTGGGGAAAGTGGGGTCTATAATAGGGAGGGTTGGTGTCAGAAAGGGCTTCTGCTCATAAAACCACTTCCAATAACTATTTCAGCTCCCCGTAAGGGAAGTACTGCCTGCGGAGAGGTGGGCAGTACTTCAAGGGTTTTGGCATCCCTTCGGCCCCAGCTAATCCCTTTCAGTTCTTCATGTATCCCTCCGTTCCTTTTCTTTTCTCTGTATTTACTGTCCCACCTCTCTATCACATGGATTAAAAATCCACATGTGGTGTACTGCAACCGGAAGCCTTTTTCCACTGCTGTGTGGACCGCCAGCACACGGGGGTGCATCTCCCTTTGCATACAGCAGTGTAAACTCCCTCCCCCTTATGGTCCCTTCAGGGCCAGGCTCATGGAAGGTACTTGTAGCTCTTGTTGTAACGTGGACTTGGGCCCACAGCACTGGCTGTGGGATCAATGCCTTTCCCCCAATCTCCCTGGCGGTCAGAGACTCCCTGGTCCAGTAAGCTCTGGTCCCATATTCTTTGGATTTGCTTCGGTAGCCCAGGCATATAGGGCCAGCCCCTACTTTATTTTAATTTGTTTTATACACTGCGACCAGAGTGTACCAGGGTTTCTGTGGGGCAGGAGGCTATTCTGCCCTGGGAGAACATCAACAACAACAACTATTTCAGCTAAACCAATAATTTGTATCTGCTTCCATCATTTGCTTACATTTAAACATAGTCGAATTAACTGTAGCATTTGTGTTTTTTACAGTGTTATGTTTTATGTTTGTAGTGTACAATACAGTATTGGTGAAGTGTTGTGTGCTTTTTGGGGTTAACTATGCTTTTGTTAGTTTCTGCTGATATAGAATTTTGTGTTTTGTATATATACCATTATTATACTGTACAATATTGAAGATGATGATTATGATATATTAACTATTAATAAGAACAATGAAAAATAATATTCAAATATGATTTTTTTTTTTTTTTTTTTTTAGTTAACTTATTTACACAATTAGAAATGTGTCAGTGTTATGTTGCCAATTATCTATTATCTTTCTAAACACTAAAATTTGAAAATTCAAGGAGGTATTGTGGCAGGGAAATTAAATGGTATGATATCTGATGATGTACACGTTTGTGTGTATTGTTAAACAGGTACTGGCCACCTTCATTGTCATCATGGCTGCCACCATAGAGTTTACTGCCGTCATGGTCCCTGCCATGGTCATCTACTACTTTGTCCAGGTGAGGCCAAATTGCTCTCCTTACTCTTATTGTATATAGCTATACAGTAGTTGGGTCACATTTCCATAGGCTAGTTTGGTTTACATTACCCTTAATGACTCTGTTGTATTTAAGTACTTTATGTTAGGTTAGGTTCAGTAAGGTACAGCACAATTACTGTTCTTGCCACCCATCATCTCCCCCCTTGCCCCCAGACCTTATACGTGGCCACCTCCAGACAGCTGAAGCGAATTGAGTCGGTGTCCCGCTCCCCCATCTACTCGCACTTCGGAGAGACCATCCAGGGTGAGTCTTTGGGTCATGTCAGAATTCAGGTAGTCATGGGTTGGATGATAATGATGTTTGGCTTCATAGAAACTTCCTAAAGCCATTATAAGTTTTAGAGTAATGTTGGGATTACCTTACCATGGAGTACTGTACTGTACTACTAATTCCTCCAGACTAATCTAGAGAACAGATCCTTTACTCATACATTATGGTACTAAAGTCAGTTCAAAATTTGTGTTCCACTGGGTTTTAGACATCATTGGTAAGGTGTCTCCTGATTGGCTGACACACTCACCTGGCTCTTGCTCTACTCCTTCCTCACCAGAATCCTCTGTCACCACACTCGTGGTGGTATATGTTTGTACTGTATATTATTTACTCTAGCTCTTCTTTTGTTCAAGATATACAATTTTTGTTGATACCATTAGTCTCAGCAATTATTGTAGCATTCAGATATGTTTGTCACAACTCGATATAACATTAAACAAAGAAATTATCACCAGTAGAAGTTTCAGAATATATTTATATAACTTTTTATTTACCAAAAGGGGGAGGGAGCAATAATACCCCGATAGTGTAACTCGTCCCATTTATTGAGTACGCTGAACCTGAATTTACAATCACGATAATTCTTGTACAACAGCTCATCTCCATATCACGCATGCCTTATCTTAGGTATATGACAAGACAAGTAGCCTATAGCAACAAGATCCCCTCTCTGTTCAGTACAGGCTCACCCCTCTTGTTACTTTGTTTTATGTTTTGATTCATTCTCGCTCCTAATACTCTATTTGTACTGTTCATCAGCGTTGAGCTAAACTCCAACAAGTATCAAGACTCACACTATTGAGGGGCTGTGAAGGGCTCTAGGGTTTTCCTTTGTTGACTATATTATATTCAGTATTACAAATGGTATAAACTAGAATTGTATATCTTGAATAAGAGAATAGCTAAAGTAAATAATACCTTGGTGAGGCAGGAGCGGAGCAGGAGCCTGTGTCAGCCAATCAGGAGACACCTTACCAATGATGTCTAGAACCCAGCAACCCAGTTTTTTTTTATTATAGTCTGTTCCCATGGGTAGTTTGGAGAAATCAAAAGGCTCATTTAAGAATTGAGCTGCCACACTTAACATTGTATGACCTTGTGTGTGACAGGGGCGCCAACTATCCGAGCGTATGACCGGCAGCACCAATTCATCCATGAGTCCGAGACCAAAGTGGACAACAACTTGATCAGCTCACATCCCAGCATCATGGCTAACAGGTGGGAAATTTGTGTAGACTTTTCTTCACACCATGTGATAAACATTGACTCTCTTACACCCAGACTAGGTATTCTGTGCCTCATTTACAATCTGTATCAATCTCAAGCTATGCTGCCTCCTTTTCACCTACACACACACACACCACACACATCATTGCTACCTTTTTCTCAAACAGGCTCACTTTTACTCGTACTTTCCTTTCCGCAGGTGGTTGGCAGTGCGGCTGGAGTTCATCGGCAACATCATGACCTTCTCGGCGGCCATGTTTGCTGTGGCATACCGTGGCAATATCTCCGGGGGCCTTGTTGGCCTCTCTGTCAGCTACGCCCTCTCTGTGAGTACTGTGTAGAATACTTGAGGGGGTAATTTCATGTTGAAGGGAATTGGATGGATTGATGATGATTTCTCCAGACTGCTACAAAACAGATCCCATACGGTACTCAGATATTAAATTGATCTGCTTTCTGGTTTAATTTGGAGGCATCAATAGCTCTTGTATTCACCAACAAGTGATTTTCCTCTTTCTATGATACATTTGATAGTGTTATTTCATGACTGAATCCATGTTTATATTGGTTGACTACATTAACTGAATCCTGGTGGTGTGTGTGTGTGTGTGTGTGTGTCGGTACAGGTGACCCAGACCCTGAACTGGCTGGTGAGGATGACATCAGATGTGGAGACCAACATTGTGGCTGTAGAACGCATCAAAGAGTACACAGAGACACCACAAGAAGCCGCGTGGGAAGTACCCAACAAGAAACCACCCAAGGTACACTCACTCACCTTATCTTACAATCATTCACTATAAGAACCATTGCTACACTACAAATAAAGTAATTAATACCACCTCTAGTGGCAGTGAAAATGTTTTTATTTGTGACTACTATACTGTATATGCAATATTGTTATGAATGACAAAAAAATACATTTGAAATCATTATAACTTTGTATTTGTATTTTTTTTTTTTTATATAATGACTCGCATTGCTTCATTTGTTGTCTCAGTTTGGTCTCAATCTATATTTCTGTTACTTTATTTGTGCTATGACTCACATTACATACTATACTTGTATAACGCAGGAGTGGCCAGAGAAAGGTGTGGTGAAGTTTGACAAGTACTCGACTCGCTACCGTACCGGCCTGGATCTGGTCGTGAAAGACATCACCTGCAACATCGATATGGGAGAGAAAGTAAGCTGCTTCATCCACTCAACTCTTTATCTTTTTTTCTTTATGTATTTGTTATAGGCATAATATGGTTCTATTAAACTTTATCTTCGACAAAAACAATCTTTGTCACTATATTTGCATTGCAAAATAATGGGAACACAGCGACGAAAAATACTGTTCGTCGAATATATAGTTTAATACTACCAGCAATAAAGTTTTAACTCAATAATTTCATATACGGTATAATTGTAGATGCTGTAAATAATGTTTCTGGCCTTGTGGTAATTATAAGGCTTGAAGCATAATGTTAATAGTGTTAGATGATAGTGGTCCAGTAGTTTTGTGTGATTAAAATTATTATAAGAATAATAATGATGCAGTAATGATAATAATAATAGTAAAATGGCCTTTATTCATTTGAGGACTTAAATTATTGAAGTGTTTAGGCCCCACATAACAGATACACAGTTTTATATGACCTAACCTAACCTGACCCTGGCAGGTGGGCATCGTGGGCAGGACGGGTGCAGGCAAATCGTCCCTCACGCTGGGTCTATTCCGTATCATTGAGCCAGCTGGGGGACAGATCTCCATTGACTCTGTTAACATTGCCGAGATTGGCCTCCACGACCTCCGCAGCAGACTCACCATCATACCTCAGGTAGGCAGGTCTGGGTTAAAGGGATAATTTTCTTAGGGTGAGAATGGGAAATATTCTGCACTGAATCCTCCAAACTATCCAGGAAACACCCAGCCTCAGTTTACAAAATAGGATTCTGTTTTTTTCAATTCTTTAAGTGCTACAGTACCTAGAAACAGTATTACATATTTCCACAATGAACCTGCTTTTGCATATGGAGACTAGAACACTATATCCTGTGAACTCTTGCTGTCCTTTCTCCATGTAAGGATCCCATGTTCCCAATTCACACATTCCTCTCTTTCCCAATCTATACAGGACCCAGTTCTGTTCAGTGGGACTCTGCGCATGAACCTGGACCCATTCAATATGTACAGTGACGAGAAGGTGTGGCAAGCACTGGAGCAGTCACATCTCAAGGAGTTTGTTGCATCCCTTACCTCAAAACTTCAGTTTGAGGTTGCAGAAGGTGGGGATAACCTCAGGTGAGTGTATTATAGTTGGGGTCATCATCCAGTATTATGAGGAAGGATTTTATGACTGTGGTCTTGTAACCCTCCATTGTGAAATGTTTGTTTCTGTAGCAGACAAGTCATAACTGAATGTTTATTCTACTGGCAATACAGAAGCTACATTTTGTTTGTTACACACATAGAAACAAGTCAATGAGGACATAACCTGTGAATTTTTACATGATTTTACATGACAGTGTGGGACAGAGGCAATTAGTTTGTCTGGCAAGAGCTCTGCTGCGCAAGACCCGGGTGCTGATCCTGGACGAGGCGACGGCTGCTGTGGACCTGGAGACTGATGACCTGATCCAAGATACAATCAGGCAGGAGTTTGCAGACTGTACCGTCATCACCATCGCTCATCGACTCAACACCATCATGGATTCTAATAGGTTGGTGTTTTAAAATTTTACAAAAAAATCTGTTACCGGTAAGTGTAACATGGGTTAGAATAATACCTGGAGGTAGTCAGGGTAGAATATGGAGAAATACCTGATACTCGGAAGATCTGCATGATTTTCCATCCCAAATTTTGGTTGCCTATCATATTTCTGTGTTTTGCTTGTTAGGTTGTTGGTTCATTAGGTATTGAAGTCATGCTTCTGGGATAAGAGAAACTTTTGAGGTGAAGCAGACCTTACATTTATTTTTATTTTCCCTCAGAGTGTTGGTGTTGGCTAGAGGAGAAGTGAAGGAGTTTGACTCCCCTGTTGCACTCCTCAAGAACAAATCCTCAATCTTCTATGGGATGGCCAAAGATGCAGGTCTGGTGTGAACATCTTTCTCCCTCCAGATGACTCACCACTGTAGTACTTAAAGAAGCTTGTATGCAGTCTTCTGCAGGGAAAATCATGGGCAAGATGATGATGATGAGGGATTGGTTTGATGTCTTCAGTTTTGTGTTGAAGTAGCCATTGTACAATTGCTCAAAAAATTATCTTAAAGGAGTGATTTGATGGATATGGGAACTTTAATGTGACCCACTTTGTCTTGCTATAGGACCTCGATGTTGCGGCACCTAGTATCCATCAAT
Source organism: Petrolisthes manimaculis (assembly GCA_034508575.1). Classification (NCBI taxonomy): domain Eukaryota; kingdom Metazoa; phylum Arthropoda; class Malacostraca; order Decapoda; family Porcellanidae; genus Petrolisthes; species Petrolisthes manimaculis. Next base: position 145,255 of record JAWZYT010001115.1, read on the forward strand.
CAAAAAACCCACTTTGTCTTGAGTGGGTTTGTTAATGTTTTTCAGATTTTTCACCCATTGTGTCATGATTTAATACAAAATTGTAAAGGCTGTTTTTTGAGTGATTGTACCTATTATCACCAAAGACCAGCCCATGACTTATCTCTTGCATACAATCCAAAGTGTAACTTAACTAGACAGAATGAGAACATCATTGAGAAGGAGTGTTAATTGACACTTGATTCAGAAGGCATCAAGCATGATTAAAAAATGGGTCCGATTTTGCAGATATCTTTAACAAAAAAAGTATTTTCAATTTTTCCAATCAAAAAGATAATATAAAGAATTAAAGGTTATATTTCAATTAACCTATAAACATTATCTTAATGCCAAACTAAAATTAATTCCAAAGGATATTATTGGCCAAATATATTAAATAGTCCCATCATAAAAAAGTTCACCATAAGCAGCTGTAGTTCAATGTTGTCATTAAAAGTTCTTCTCAAAGTGGTGTTTCTCTATGCAAGTGATAGAAATGAGAGACTCCTTGTATTTTTATGCTGTTATATTTTTCTGTTTATGGAGTTTTATACATGACCTGGTAGGAGCAGAAAGGAGAAAGTACTGTCATGATCTCCACTCCCCCACAAGTTAGTAATGTGTTTCCTTATAGAGGACAGTTAGTAACAGTGACAAGTTCACTGTTTAATCACCAGAGGTCAGTACAGTACTGTACTGTACGTGGAAGGTAAACACCATATGTGGAGGAGCCTTGAGCTTGATTTTAAAAGCTCTTTATCATTATGAGTTTTTCTTGTTTTTTTACAGGTGTTATTATCTTCATATAGCTGGTGAAGATGTGCAGGAATTCTTCTTCATACATGGCACTCATTTACATGCATTGTTTGACTTATACTGTACTGTACATGTTGAATATTTATGTATACTACCCTTAAGTGTATTTTATACCAAGTTTATTACACTTGTAGGGTCTCCTGTACAATATTTATTTTCATTTCACTGCTCTCATAATATATACAACTCAGAATTGAATATGAGATGGGTTTGTGCCTTGACCTTAAAACTGCAGGCAGATTATTATGAAAAGTTAACACCACCTGCATGGAGGCACGTAATGCTGAATTGGAGGGTTGCCAACTCCTCCAAATACTGCCATGAAACAGTTCCCTATTAATAACATTGAGGTCATCAATTTCCTGGCATAGTTTGGAGTAATCACTAGCCCTCCACTCCACCAGCAAGACTATATAAAAAAAATTATTAAATAAAATACTACTCTCTCTCTGTCACTGACTGTAGTCAACATAGTCCTGAAAGACAATACTGCAAACCCACATGTCATGATTATCCTTCAGGCTCTGTACATTCTTACCAATAATTGAAGCAGGAATACTACTGGTAAACTGAAGGCTACTGAATCCTCCAAACTATGTAAAGTAACAAAATAAATAGAGGTGGCCTGTTTCTTGGAATTATATGGAGGAATCATTTGCTGCTAATTAGCCAACACTATCACACCCCTTTAACCCTTAAGAACCTCAATTCCCCTACCGCTATTATCGCCTGAACCGCAATTACAGGGTGATATTAAAAGTTTTGTTTAGGTATGGTCATTACTATTCCCTGTTCAGTTTTTTCAACTTTCTTTTCATCTCCACCTTTATTTTTATATTTCCAACTTCATGAAGTCTCTGGCCCAGTAAGCAGAAACCAAACTGTTCTTTCTCACTATTTTATGCATCCCTTCTTGTATACTGCTTTATAGCCAAGGAGAGTTGATACTGCCAACTCTGAAGTGACCTTGTTATATACAGTTTATAGACTTTTTGATATATGCAGCTTGTTGGTGTGTATTAAGCGGGTACAGGGATATATTGTTGACTTTTCGGAGGCTACCGACTCCTCCAAATTGTGCCTAGGAAGAAATTTTTATTGCAGTGTAGTAGACCCTTGATATAACATGAATAAGTTCTTGTTTCCACCACTTCAGTTTACATTCGGTGCTCCACTGAAAACCTCCAAATATTTTCCCAGGCTTCTGTTAGCCATACATAATCTTAGTTTTTTCTTATGTTTGAGTAATATCAAGAGCCTACTGTATACTCTTTGGTGACGATTTTGTGGGGAACCAACAGCTTCCAATATACCAACAGTACCTAATCCCTTTAAACTTTAAAGAGTAAATGTACACACATCTGTGTAAGTTAGTGCAATGTAATGAAGTCGAGTGTTGGCGGTGCAGTACTTTAAATATGTGGTACAACATGAGGCTCACTTTATTTATGTATGGCGTTGTATGAATTATCTTGTGCATCATGTTATAAGTGAAGTATGTTAGTTAAAAAACATTCTGAAAATAAATTGATATTGTATAACCATTGTCATATAATCCTATTTAAAAATATTATAGTGTAAATATTAACTTAATGAAAATTTTGATAACACAGAACCAATAAGTGAAACAACATTAGTGATAACTTTACTGTACATGCAGTATATACAATATTACCATCTTGAACAGTGCAGAAAGTTCAGGGAAACAAGACGTGTGTGAAATTTTATTATACGTTCATCGAATAAGGAACTGTTATACTGTGATGCATCCCCATGCTCCATGTTTGGTCCTGCCCTCGACCTTGAGTTGGTGTCCCTCAACTACCTTCTATACATTACAGTGAACACAGTACTAAAGTAAATTTACAGCACAATTTTCACAAGACAGTATATTAGGTTAGATATAATAAAAGGAATGCAAAGAAATACAATGTTACAAGTAATAAGTACAGTATAAGTTTAGTACTCTCGTATATAAGTGACATTAATCCAATGTATTTTCGGTACCGTTTTTTCTACTGGAGTTATATAATCAATTTTTAATTAATGTCTTTGTTAGATTTGGTTATAAAAGTCAATTTGTTTGTTTACATTATTTTTACTTCAGCATTCTTTGTAAAGTAGGCAAGATTGGTGGGACACAGGAGGTTTTGTTGTCATTCTCGCTGGCTGCTGACGCTAGCAAGATATTACCAGTGTGACGGATAACAAGTTTTTGCTAGAAAGGCAGGTAGCAAAAGCAAGTGGCAAGCTAGCCAGAATTGCCCAGTGTGCCGCCACCTTTACTCAACACGTTCAGAGCAGCTATCATCAGCGTAATGGATCTGCATGAACTGTTTGATTTCAAGGAAAGTGGTTTTGATAACGTTATTGAGAAGGTAACTGAAGACTCTGTTACAATTAGAACAAATATCCGCACCAGAGACGACTTCAAGAAGTGGAATGAGGTGTATATGGACAAGACCCAATTAGTATATACTATAATAGGTCTAAGTGAACGAGAGCCGTAGCCTACAATCCAGTAATAATAGAAAGTGTGAAAGAATTTCTAGAAAGGGTATGGTTGAAGAGAAAATGAGTATATAGGGACGTGCAGGTTGTATAGGATAGAGAGAGTGAAAATATAATGTGTATGCATGTATTATTTGGTAATGTTTTTGGTTTGTTTTTCTCTCCGCAGAATCTGCAGAGGAAGACAGTGAGAGAGCGCCGTTTCAAAGGCTACACCCGAACAGAGTTGTGAGCAGAGCACAGATGAAATGATTGGTGCTGTGAAAGAATTCTTGGAGAAAATGTGGTATGCAAGATGTAGAAAGTGAATAGATATGCGTAGTATTGTATTTTTTTTTTCTTGTATTTTTTTCCGATTTCTATTTACAGGAGCTGCCGATACGAAGGCCATCCCTGGAATAAACACCCGGGGTACCTGTAACAGCAAGAGCAAGAGCAGCTGGTCCCTTAAATAATCAAGCTGTCACGCCAGTGTTGCCAACCGTAGGGTAATCGCCCTATATGTAGGGCATTTCGACCTCAAATCCTTGTCTGTAGGGCGTAGGGTAATTTTACAGAATCATAACGAAACGTAGGGCGTTACAACATTTTGGTATAAGTGATAACATATTTTGTAACAATAAAATATCATATAAATGGTATAGATATATGTTAAAAATGTATTGCTTAAAAATATCTATTACCTTCAACTACATAAAAAATAAAACACTTCAAAACTCAACAGTAGGTAGTGGTCAAGAAAATAAGGAAAATCAACTAAAGATGGGACAAAATAAAAAAAATTTAATAGATAGGTTAGCAGTTAAGAAATCAGTAAATGGAAATCTTTTATGCTGGTATACAAATGCTGATGTGCTCACTAACAAAATTAGTGAATTGAAGGCCAGGATAAATATGGCAAAGTACATGCCAGACTTAATATTAATTAATGAAGTTAAGCCTAAAAATTCTCGGTATATGGTAACTGATGCTGAACTTAAAATCTTAGGCTATAATATTACACATTTCAATATCGATAGTAGTGAGGGTAGGGGGATAATAATTTACACTAGAAATTGTGTTTTTATCCTAACTTGCTAAGTCGTAGGGCGATGAAGGTAAATGTAGGGTAATTTCAGTGTCTGTGTAGGGCGAAGAAGTCTCAAGGGGTTGGCATCACTGTGTCACGCAAGAAAAAGTCTGAAAAAGTAAACAGTAGACACAACATACGCATTGCAAACGGAAGTTCGGTATTCTTTTTGTCCTTGCCCCTTGGTTTTCAAATATAACATTGAAGGTGAGAGTGTGTTCATTGTGGTAAGGTTTAGCAGACATCACATATATATATATATAAAGGCAAGGCTGAACTAACAATTTTGTGTGCTTGTATATTGTTCACGGAATCGTCGCGAAACGTTGCATTAATTTAATTGTTACTTTAAAGAGTGGTAATTTTGGTAATTATCTATTCAATTGTCGTACATCGTAATTTATACCATTCTAAGACATTTGGGTAAATATCTACTCAATAGCCGGTTAATATTGCGATGTTTTTACCCTATTTACCCACTAAGTTATAAAATTCTAAGACACTTTTCTTCAATGGCATTTTATGGTATTATTACAAAATAACTGGGTTTTTGGCTAGGCTTGAATAGTATTACCACATTAGGCTCGGTCCTGGAAATTTGCCCCAGTCACTTTATGATAGTTTACACTGGTTATAGCCGGTAGTTTGCCCAGGTTAGGTCCGGGTAGTCTGCTGTGGTCTAGGTTAGATTAGGTCAGGTCAGACTAGTTTCCAAACTATGTTTGTAAACGGGGCATTTCCAAGAGAAACACCATAGATGAAAAGTGTCTTAGAATGGTCCAAAATAATGGATAATGATACTAATATATACAATAAAGTGAACCCAGGTTTTCTGTAAATTTACCCATTTTATTTCCAAGATATTTTGAAATAAGCCTAGGTAAATATTAAAAGAGTTAATGTTATTGCGTACGGTTCTTCTACCTTCATTACCTGCTTAGTTAGACCATTCTAAGACTAATTTCTTCAATGGCATTTCCTCTACAAATGCTCCATATCCAAGATATTCAAATGGGGCATTTTGAAATTAGCCTGACCTTACCTAAACTAACCTAGACCGCGTCATATTACCGGGAAATAACCGTGGTAAAGTACAGGAAATGACTGGGGCAATATACTGGGACCTAGCCGGATCTGGCAACACTGCTATAAAACGGTAATTCGGAATATTTTTACAAGTTGCCACAACTCCATTTTGAAAATTTTACTATTACCGGTGTTTATATTTCACTATTACAAACAACTTTTCTATATAGCATTTCTTCTGCAAATGCTGAATAACAGTAGTTACCTCTTATAGTTAGGTCCCAATAGTCTGCCCAAGTTAGGTCCCGGTAGTGTGTCCCAGTCCAGATTAGGTTAGGTCCCGGTATGTGTCCCAGTCCAGATTAGGTTAGGTCAGGTCAGGTGAGGTCTGACTAATTTCTACTATATATTTTTTCCTGCTTAGGTCCCGGTAGTCTGCCCAGGTTAGGTCCCAGTAGTCTGCCCCAGTTAGGTCCCGGTAGTCACACTAAATCCTTCTAGGAAATATATTTTTTTCCATTGAAATCCTGTTGTGGCAACTTGTAAAAATTTACCGGTAATTCATTCAATAAATACCTTAGATTGACCTTACCTAACTTAACCTAGACCACAGCAGACTACCGGGACCTAGCCGGATCTGGCAACAAGAATGGATTCATTCTTACATCAATTTTGTGTTTTTTTTGGGGGAAGGGATCATCAAGGTATGTTAAGGTTTGATGCGTTTTTTTAAGTAGTCAGAATTGCACTATTGCCTCTGAAGGATGCCCAGGTTAGCACCCAACGAAGCCAAAGTTAGGACCAGAGGATGCTAAAGTTAGGCCCGAAGGATGGCAAAGTGCTACTGTGCATGCTACATGCAATCCACAACAAATTAAGATAATATATTAGACCATTTTCTTACCATGCTTAATGTAAATCTTTAGCATTTACATACTTCCTAGAAGGGCCACTAACATATTAATGATGCTAATAGTAGTTGAACTCCCCAGATGATCATCCCTGTGCGCTGCTTCACCTGTGGCAAGGTCATTGGCAACAAATGGGAAAGTTATTTGGGCCTTTTGTCTGCTGAGTATACTGAGGGGTGAGTATTTAGGATAATAATGTTGTTGAAGTTCTCAAGCTGTCTGGCCAGGCAGCCCCGAGGATAATAATGTTAACAGCAGTACAGGTACTGTATATGCAGTTGGTACTCTCAGCATATGCATGTGACAAAAAGGAAAATTTATATACTGTACATTAAGATGGGCCCAAGTTTGTGCTTGCATGTATACCGTACTGTCATAGAATAAATTTTGAAAACTGTAACTCCTGTTCAGATAAAAATTATATAACATACAGTTACCCAAGAAAAGACTGCAACCAAATTTGTTTGTGTGTGGCAATGTCTGGCCGCTGCTCCAAATTAAACACTAGTATTTCATCAATGGATCACTCAGAACCTACAACCTTTATATGGATTGATGTTATTGGCTTCAGATAATTACATTCATCCTTATAACGGTTATACATATATATATGTTCCGAGTGATCCATTGATATAATAAGAGTACATAGTGTACTTACTCTGGAGCAGCTATCAGATATTGCCACACACCAGCAAATTTGGTTGCAGTCTTTTCTTGGGAAACTGTACCTGTATTTGTATAGTATAATCTCAAATTATACAGTTGACTCTCAAATAAATCCGAGGATTCTTATACATAACGAGCGAAATTATAATAAATATGTCACGAAATTATATCACTGTCATTTGTGAAGTTTGTGTTGCCACCACTTCTCCCATGCTCCTTCCCCCCCTACCCTCAGTCTCCATTCACCCTAGCCCAAGGTCAAGGGAATATAGGCCTATATAGCCTGCCTTGTGTGTGACTCTCGCTTTTAGTAATTACGAGTTAACTACCAGCTTAACACTCAGTCATGTCAGGTGGTACATTTACAAAACGGAAGGCCATATTCTTCCATATCAAGAAGGAAGGTTGTTCTCGAACAGAGAAAGAAGGAAATACCAGAATATGCTCAATAAAATGTAAACAAACGATATCACGCTATCTCCCCCTTCCCCCTACCACCTCCACCACTACCACGCATGACGACTCATTTCAGTCATGAGTCGTCTGCGAAAACCTTTAATACAAATTGTTATATGCATTTAACATGCTTAATACAAATTGTAATACTTTATTTACATTTGTAAAGTAACTCTTACTTATTACTATGCATTAACTCGTGTTTGTATGTGAATAAGGGCGATATTTTTACTCAATGTTGGCCAGCTGTGGAACCATGCTAATTTTCTCCATAAGAAGTTCAGTTTAAATTTCAACAATTTAAATTTCGCGAGGTTTTTGGAGCACCAATCTCTGTCGAAATTTGAGATTATACTGTATGTGTTTGCTGTACATATTGAGATAATGTGTACAATATACACCTTCTCTCCTGGCCAGGGATACCCAGAATGCTCAGGGACTGAAGTAGTATTGCTTCATTCCCAAAATATTTATATGTGTACCGGTACTGTATTGTATTGTCTTTTCCCCTGGCCAGTGATGCCTTGGATGCTCTGGGACTGAAGAGGTACTGTTGCCGTCGCATGCTGCTCGGGCACGTTGACCTTATTGAAAAGCTCCTCAACTACGCTCCACTTGAGAAGTAGACTGGAAGTGAGTCAAGTAGTATACTTTATGAACTGTATTGTGTTCTGAACTGGTTGAGAATACACACCATTTACTGTGTTTGTGCTGATGATAGTGATTGTTTTAGTAGTGGTTTTTAGTGTTATAATGTACAAGAGTTTCATGTATTACAACCATGTGTAAAATGGTTCTTTGTGAGTGTTAGATCCTGAAGTGATTGGTGTTGGTTCTTATGAAAATTATGGCTTTGGATATGGTAATAAATATTTGATATTGAATCCTCGTTTCATTTCAGACTCTAGTGTGCTGAATGATGATGTCACTTCTCGTCTTTCTCCATAAGCTGAATATTATGATGGCCTTCATCTCCTGAGTGCACAGTCCAGCAAAGACAGAATTTATATCACTTTTCATCTTAATCAACCTCACTCTCACCATTATCTTCAAGTCCTGTGTTTTGATATAGAGTTGAACCTCAGTCTTCTCATCACAATGTCATTATTTGTTAGTGTAGACCCATATCTCTGTGTTCCATGATAGTACCAGCTAACTGTCAGTGTCATCAGTCATGTATTGATTAATAAGTAAACTATTTGATTATCCCACAGCGTTTCATGTACCAGATATCCTCATCTGTACGTAATGTTTATTATATTGTATTCAGTAGTACATGTATGTTCAACTTTTTATTAAGGTGTAGACTAGTATGATAGACAACTTCTAAGAATTTACAGTATTCTTTAATTTATCATGAGGGCTACTGATTTCTCCAAACTGCCAGGAAATGGGTTAAGGGAATTCCGTAATTTTTTTGAGTCGCTTGATAATAATTATTCTATACAGTTCACTGGTCTGATGGAATGGTTAAAGTGGCCTGTCTAGTCATTTTCTCTTTTGGTGATGGTGAATGTTCACAGCTTAGATGAAAGATTCTAGCCCAAACAATGTAATTAGGAATCATGCATCAATAACTTAACCACTTCTGGAGAGTGCAAGCTCTGTATTGTGGGCCTTTCTCCTGCACTTGCGCTCACTTTGTAAACATATTTGATGGCTAATAGTGTGTAAACCACTCACGCTACATTGGCTGTCCAATCTCTGAGATGATGTCTCTCTTATTATATAGGGACTCTAGCTAAGACTAGCTTAGAGTGGAGAGGGGAAAGGGAGATACATTGGAACAATCATAGACTTGCTGACTGGAGCAATTAGAGACATTATTGGCAAACAGGAGCCAACTCTCTGCAAACGTTTCTTTCCTTCCTCCTATATGCCAAGATCTTACTATATCCTAAAGGCAATTAATATACGTGGTGGAGGAGGAAAAGTTGCCCGAAATGGTTCCTGTAGAGAAAATCACTCAAGTGTTCCTCACAACACCGAGAATTAAAAGGAAATATCTAGGGAAAAAACAGCAGGTGTCGTAAAATAGTGAGGGTCAGCAAATCAACGAATATCCTTGCAGATCATAGGCATTAATTGACGCATTAAGTTATATAATAAGGCCTACAGTGGAGAATTATAACTTTACAAGTGCTGCTAACTTCGTGGTTATTTGGGGGGTTATGGGAGGTCCAGAGGTCACAGTTATTAATGAAAATTACATTTATAACCAGCTCATAGTTCACGTCATATAAACCATAAAAAGGATAATCGTGTTAAAAATGTCCGGGAAATTTTGAAACAAAAATATTGACGACGGTGGAAGACAGTATCTCTTTACTGGATTTTTTGTCATAACATTTCTATATTTTATTTTAATTTGTTATCGTACCATAAGCATACAACTGCAGGAAAAAAATGAAAATTTCCGCGGGGTATAGACATGAGACCCTGCCACGTCAGGAGGAAAATAAAATCCTGAAATCCCGATCGTAAGGCCAGAATGTCCTAGGGATCCTCTTTAGCAGCATCCACGTCCCTTCCCGTACCTCTCAATCCCTTCCATTTTCCATTATAACATACACATTCTATCATCTATACCATTTTGTAAACATTACTGAACCAGCTGGTGAGTTCATCATGTCGGGAGGTTCAGGTGACGTGGAAATTGAAATAGCAGGAGAGTTGGACATCCCAGAGCACCTCAAAGACTCCTCCACTAAAGGGTAAAGGTCCGGTGTGCCTCAGTGTGCTCTGTAGTGGTGTATATAGTGTGGTTTGTGGTTAAAAGTGGTCATGGAGTTAGGTTAGAAGAGAATGAATACTTGTTGGACACGTCACCTCACTAAACAGCTGAATGGATTGGTGACAGGTTGAACACTCACCCTTAATCGGATATTATGGTATTTATTGAAAGAATTGCCGTTTTGTAGCATTGGGAATATTTTTACAAGATGCCACAACTCGATTTCAAAATTTTTACTATTACCAGTGTTTATATTTCACTTTTACAAACCACTTTTAGAATATTTTTACAAGTTGCCACAACTCCTTTTCAAATATTTTACTATTACCAGTGTTTATATTTCACTATTACAAACAACTTTTCTATATACCATTTCTTCTGCAAATGCTGCATAACAGTAGTTACCTCTTATAGTTAGGTCCCGGTAGTGTGTCCCAGTCCAGATTAGGTTAGGTCAGGTCCCGGTAGTGTGTCCCAATCCAGATTAGGTTAGGTCAGGTCAGGTGAGGTCTGACTAATTTCTACTGTATATTTTTTCCTGCATAGGTCCCGATAGTCTGCCCAGGTTAGGTCCCGGTTGTCTGCCCAGGTTAGGTCCCGGTAGTCTGCCCAGGTTAGGTCCCGGTAGTCTGCCCTGGTTAGGTCCCGGTAGTCACACTAAATCCTTCTAGGAAATAAAAAAAATTCCAGTGAAATCCTGTTGTGGCAACTTGTAAAAATTTACCGTATTACCACATTAAGCTAGGTCCTGGAAATTTATCCCAGTCACTTTATGATAGTTTACACTGGTTATACCCGGTAGTTTGCCTAGGTTAGGTCCCGGTAGTCTGCTGTAGTCTAGGTTAGGTTAGGTTAGGTCAGGTCAGGTCAGATAAGACTAGTTTCCAAATTCTGTTTGTATCTCGAAAACGAGACATTTCCGAGAGAAACACCATAGATGAAAAATGTCTTAGAATTGTCCAAAATAGTGGATAATGATACTAATATATACAATAAAGTGAACCCAGATTTTCTGTAAATTTACCGAATGTAATAAATTACCGGTACTGTGTAAAGAAGGTATAAACATCGTAATAGAAAACGGCAATAAAATAGATAATTACCGATTAATTTTTCTTGAAGGTAAATTCCAGGGCTACTGATTAATCCAATGGATGCAACAAAACATATCAGTAAGTATCTACTCTATTGCTGGTTGGTATTACAATGTTTTACCTTCATTACCCACTAATTTATACCATGCTAAGACACTTTTCTTGTATGGCATTTTCTTCTGAAATGTAAAAGATAGGGCATTTTGAATTAGCCTGCACCTAACCTAACCTAGACCACAGCAGACTAACGGGACCTAACCTGGGCAAACTACTGGGAAATAACCATGGTGTAATACCAGTATCTGACCAGGGCAAACTACGACCTATCCTGATCTGATAACACTACTACAAAATGACAATAGTCTAGATATATACCAACATATCCTCTATTATTAGTATTATTTGGGTTGTCTTTTTAAGCATAGTTTGTAGGAATCAAGAGACTTTCACTGACAGAGGCGTATTATTCAAGCGTTTGTCCATAATCATTACCAATACATTTCTTAATACTGTACATGTATGTCATTTCCTCATAGTTTATTTCCATCCTAAATATAATCCGAGGTGTGTACAGCAGCCATATTGGTGTGAACGGCCAATCAGCATGCTTGATTAATGCGCCTCAAAATCAACAGCCAATCAGTGTGGTAGGTTATTTACAATGCCTCACATGTATTAAGGCCTGTATTTTCCACAACTCTAATAAAAAGGTACCGTAATACCAATTCCAGATGGCTACCAAGTGTTTACGTCGTCCCAGTAGACTGCAAAGGTTAGCCCCCGGTAATCTGTCCTGATTAGGTTATGTTAGGTTAGGTCAGGTGAAGTCTAGCTAATTCTACTTAATGCATTGTAGTGATTTTCTGACGAATCTGTTTTTCATATCTGCCGAAAATGAATATTATCGGCGATTTGGGGGCGAGGGGGGTGATATCTTCAGAAACACTCATTTGCAAAGGATTTGAACTACATACAGTATATGTTAAAAACACACTATTAAATTTTGCATTCTGAAAACCTCAAGTCAAAAATATATTTTAGACAAACGCTTGAATATTACAGGAATTATCCCCTTCAGCAACATTGATGTGTCGTGTGTGTGTGTGTTTTTCTTTTTGTATTCATATTGCCATTCTATAGCAGTGCTGCCACACCCGGCTAGGTTCCGGTAGTTTACCTCAGTTACATACCGGTAGTCTGCTGCAACCCAGGTAAGGTCAGGCTAATTCCCAAATTCCCATTTTGAAATTGCTCTATCTTGGAAATTTCCGAGGGAATTGTCATTGATGAATATAGTCTTCTAATTACGGTACTATATATGAATTAAGTTAGTGCATAATGACCGTAGAAAATCTGTACTAGAGAACGGCAATAAAGTAAATATTATAAAACAAATTCAACTGAAAAATACTGAGGACAGTATGTATTAAACTGATAATGAACATTTTCTTTAATCATCCAGGCCTGACATACCTAGGAGCAACTAAAATCTGTGGGTTGGATTGATATATAAATCATTGTGCACTTTAGAGTCAAACGGGCTTGTCATTGGTTATAGCCAATCCTTTTACAGTAAATATGAAAGAGATGACTGCTTTTTGGGAGAGATCCTGGGAATTGAGGGTTTCCGTCTAACCTAGGATATATGTGTTCGCAAGAATCAGAGCCAAATTTCCTATTGGAATGGAGTTTAAACTGACCTAATCAAACCAGGACCATGGCATTCTTCAATCCTAACCTGGGCATCTGCAGGCAAATTAGTGCTATCTAAAAAAGAATAGAAAATGTTCCCAGGTAATCTGCATAAGAGGTCCATCTGGATTGTTCCCACATTTTATATATTTTCATGTAAATATTTACTTATTCTATTGATTGTCGCCCATAATATTGTGAGGAGATAACTTTTTTACCCTGACCTAACCTAACCAGGACCAAGGCAGACTACCGGGACCTAACCTGGAAAGACTACCGGGACCTAACCTGGGCATACTACTGGGACTGTCCAATGTTTACAATGGCAGGAATACACTGGACTTAGGCTCTGTAGAGCAGAATTTTTCTATATGCTATTATGCTAAAAATAAGTGCAATCTCCTCTTATATTCATTACACATCAACATATTACATTGTCCCCTTGGGAAATATATACAAATTGTAAATGTTTGCCACATAGACTTCTTATTCAGATATACCTTTTTCCATGATTACATACCTATACAAAGAAAATACTGTATATAAAAATCAACCAGATGAGGTGATGTAAATAAGGTAGGACAACAGCAGTCTTCTCTACCATATTTTCTGCCCCCACTATTCTCGTGTTTAGATATTTGTATAGGTTGGGTTAGTGTAAGACTCGTGCAGTTATTGAATAAAGGGCTGCTGGCTGGTGCCATTATGAAAACATAAGTGGAGTCTCAAATGTTACTTTTTATAGGCCAGACATATAGCACACCCATTCCTTGTACGGTGATCCCATGACATGCCTTCTTGATGTATTTGCCCAGCACAATATTTGTATGCTACCAGACACTTCCTTAAGGAATATCCCTTTCAGTATGACCAGTAATGATAAAAATAATTTTCATTAGGCATCAGATTTTCTGTACATGTGTACTGTATTTACAAGGTTAAACAATTGATGATACACTTGTAACTGACCCTATCCTTTAGTGCTGTCTCATCAAGGACCAGTAATTATAATATGATACATGGCTTGACATTCAAATAATTTTACTGTTACAGTAATGTATTTGTTGGTGGGCAAGTGGTAAGAAAATATCTCTTATTTCTATTTTTTATTTTTATATATACAGTACTGTATATATATTTTTATATATATTCCGACACTGGACATAGGCTTCATCAAGCCTGTTACCGTGGCCCACGTCACCTGTTGCTCACACACACGTCACGTCTTAGACAGCATTAGGTACAAGAATTACTGATATTGCCATTAACCAGACAGTATAAAGGTAAACATTTCAAAAGAACACATAGTATCACATGAAGGGAATTCCATACCCAAACTTTTCTAAATCTACTCACCATAACCATCATAATATTTATTATATAGTATTATGACATAATTCAAGAGAGAGTTGCATTTCTTTCTTGTGGGCACTTACAAGTTGACTACAGTACAATAATATCACTTTTTAATTTACCACTCATAAGCAGACTGTAAGCCTTCAACTTCTAAATATCATATCTTACCCCTTCTTTTCTAACTCTTCTTTTCCAACTTCTCATAAATTTGGTGTTAAACTGGAAATTGAATATGAAACAACTGATATTGAGTGACCTTTTCTTGGCTTCTTAATGTTTGGCTCTCAACTTGTCCTCACACCAATTGCAAACAGCAAGGAAGAGTGTGAGGAAGAAATGTCAGAAATCGTCGACCCATTCTCTGCTGAAATGTCTGTCGTCCCAGAAGAGCCACGGAGCTTCAGGAAGTGAGTCTGGTGTGGCTTGTTCCTCGAGTGTAGGCTACCTGTTAATGTTTATTGATTATACCATAATTCCAGTAAGTAATAAATGTGTGAAAGCCACTTCAAGAGAGCAAAACTGGCCAAATTTCAACATACAGTACTGTAGTATACAACTTTGTTTTCTGGTCTTCACAATAAATTCTGATATTCTAAAAATAATATTAATGTATTTGCTCTCAAAATATTTTTGTTTACAGGAGGGAGTAATTCAGGGCATCTGCATTATATTAAATGGTGATAAGCAGTCTACTGTATTGTGCAATTGTTTCTTTTAAAGGGACTTTGTTGTAGGGTAAAATAAGGGTCTACTGATTGCTCCAAACTTAGCCACAAAGCAGTTCTCACTACATAATATACTGAGTCACTATGTTAATTATCGTATGGATAATTACTTTGTCATATAAATTATGTTAAACTACTTTCACCTGACTACTTTATAAGACACAGAATAAGCCTACTTATAGAAGAGTTGAAAAAGTCTTGAGTAGTGGTTTTCAAACTACAGTACAGTACAGTATTTAGTATGATGGCATATTAATAAAAAAAATATTTTTGCAGTATACCTGCCCTTTACCATGCAGCCTTCATACAAAATTAGACTATTTAATTTTTTCATACTGAAATGAACACGTCCCTAGTTAGACCTGTACCGGAAGTGTCTATTATGTGCAGTGCAATGATCACTCTCCGATTCAATTAGGCATTTTCGAATTTGCAAAAAATATATCTTGGCATAAGCATCATATTATTATTTCATTACATTTTCGTGGGATGATGGCAGCACACACTTGGGGAATCACTGATCTAGAGAATGGAGTGAAAGGCCAAGAACATCAGCATGTTGAAAGTTGACAGCCATAAGTTTTGAGTCTCTACCTTACAGCCTCAGAGTTTTCATGGCATACACTAGATGGAGCTGGTTTTAGTGGTGGTGGTAATAGTTAAGATTTTGCACTGAGTGTGTGTGTTTTTTTATGTGATTTTCCAATATCATAATATTAATGTTGGTCCTATTGTACTTTCTGTGTGTGTTCTATAAATATATCTTTTTAATTATTTTATCATAATCTATATTGTGTGTGTGAAGACTTGTACAGTATATGCAAGTGCATAAAATCTTTATATTTTTAGTTTTTACATAGCACTTTATATATTTTATGGATTTGACTGCTGGGAAACTGACTCATTTCATGGTTTATATTAATGTAAAGATAAACTAGTGCAGAGACACCATGACTTGGGTACTTATTATGTATGGTAGTTGAAGCCTAGTGGAGTGACAACAATAATCTTTATTAGTGATTTGACAATAGGGATCTTCTCACCATGCTGACATATTATGCCAAGTCATAATTGTGTTCTGTTTGATACGAACATTATCATGCAGTATAAGTAAGAGCTAATAGTGATAACATTTTGCTACTGTGTTATAAGTAATAAAATACATCCTTTCATTGCAACAGAAAAGCAGTACTGGGTGATGAAATGTTGTCACTTCTAGTTACTTTTGTATGGTGTTGATTTGATAAAGTCTCTTAGTACACTTTGACACAATTGATCCCATATATGTCAGAAAAATGGAAAGAAAATTAGCATACAACATAGTGGGTTAAATAAGGTAGGCCCTTAGTACTATATTATCAATATGTTAAATAAGATGTGTTATTATATATTACCGTATACAGTAACACATCTTATTTTACACATGCCAAGTAGATCACGTACGTTATATTGTAATACATAATATAAGCCTGGGAATATATTTGGTTAATTTTCATTGAGAGACTGAGTGTAAAATGAAATGATGGATACAATTATATATTAGTGTCATATCAAGGGTCTGCTGAAAAATGAGAATTGACGAAGGGGAGTTGCCAATACAGTGATGGAAGCCCTGAGTCAATCTCTTACTATGTGTAGCTTTGACATTATTTCTTTGTCAAGGTGGCCTTGGCAGGTGTGGTGGTTTCACAGGTGTTTGTATATGTGTGTCGAGGCCATGTAGTGGTGGTTATCATACCAAGACTCTTTAGTTCTGTTTTAGTGGTGGTGGGGGCAGATACTGTATTAGCAAGGCTGATAGAGTACGGTATGTGTGGTACTCTAGTCCTGTGGTCGTGGTAGGTGTGTGATAATAATAATATTGTATCTTTTCTATTGTTTTTATGTTGCTGTGACAACCTTGGTGATGGTAAACAAGAGCTAAGAAAAATGTGTGGTGGTGACTGAAGCAAATTATTAATCTTTGATATCATTTAATCTTAGGAGAGTTTTCCTTTGATATGTGCAGTCCTACAAACAACCAATTAATAATTTCTGCTAAACTTAGTGAAAGGAATCTAATTCATCTTACTACTAGAGGGAAATATCACTAAATTACTTTAAAGTCATCCTAATGCATATCAAAACTTTACAGCAACTGTAGACTTCTCTTTTCTGTTGGTTTGCTGGTTCATGATACAGTTTAAGACATGCTACAGTACCTGTAACTCCCCAACTCCAAATATTGTCTAAATTTATTGTACATAATGGCTGGTACAGTAGGAAATACTGTAAACTTTATTTGATATCTTAGTGCATCGGCTAACATTACCAACATGTGCTACCGTGATGTGCTTTTGTTATACAGTATTGTACATCCAGAAATTGACAGTCATTACCAGGCGTCTAAATTTACCAGACTGCTGCTATAATAAACTCAATTATATTAGCTATATTTTGAATATGTACAGGTTTATGATGCAGTTGCCAACACATCTACACCTGGCGTCTCCAGCAGCGAGGGAATGGGTGTCTCGGCGCAGGGAGAATGTCCGTCCATGGCTCCTCTTCATCAACACTCACAAGTTTAAGGTACTGTACAGTTAATTACTTAAGTGATGTCTTTAATTATGTTTAATTCACATTGTAGCAGTCTGACTTGGGAAGCTGCTATATGCCAGTTGGACATTAGGTAATGTACTGGTTGACGGTCGTGTACAAATTATATAAAACAATAAAATGGGCACTCCTGATCATGGAGATGCCAATATTTTTCCCATACAAGTTGAAATTCACAAAAAATAAGGGTAAAATAAGTGGTGGAGAAACATCGTACCTCACACCATTTCGTGACGTCACAAGCCATACGCGTACCGCAGCTACTACAGACTGACTACACACAACATTAATAAATCTCTTTTCTGGTGTGTTTCTACTCGTGTTTTTGCACTTTGGGATAAAACACCATTGTTGGCTATTGGCTTGCATGGTGAAGATGAAGTATATCCTTAGTAAAAGCACAATAATACCTCACAATTCCCCTAGACATCACAATCTTTTACTTTCAAAGGTATGGTAACAAAAGGTTGGCGTGGCCTACGTGTATGTGTAACTTTGATGGCTTTTATATGCCAAACAATATACTGTACTGTATTTCTTTGTCAAATAAATTACATAACGGGACAATTCAGCTCATTTATTAACAATGTAAATTGTTTAATAGAATTTTTTTTTATTGTCAACCAGTCCATTGCCTAATGATATGTCAGAGATGATGATGATGATGCAAAGCTGGTTGAAGGTTGTGACACAGGAAGGTAGGACTTATTACTGTAATAAGTGGTAAACGTACATCTCACTGAGAGTTAATTCTAAATGGCAATAAGAGAATAAGAGTGTGTGATAACTCTTATGGTGCAAGTGTTATGACGAAGTGTTTTATTACAGGCTCCACCCAATCTGCAGCGATGGAGTAAGCGTTTGGCTCGTAACGTTGAATATTTCCAGTCTAACTACATGTTTGTCTTCATCGGCCTCATCATCTACTGCCTGTAAGTCCATAATTAACCCTATTGACTCCTTCTGTGTCAGTAATAGGGTATAATAATAGTACTGTAGTAATAATTATGTTTTCAAATAGTAGGGTATTAATAAAAGTACCTGTTAGTAATAAAAATGTTTTATTCAGAGAATGTTAACCTTCATAAAAACTAAATAAGTACACGCAAGAAATGTATAAATGTTGATGTAGCTAATGTAACATTCATTGTAATAATAATGATTCATTGACTGTGATGATAATGAGGATAAACATAAAGATGATGATATCAATTATTAAAACAATTATTATTTTTAACCCCTCCCCCAGGATCACATCCCCACTGCTCCTGCTTGCTGTGGCTGCATCCCTGGGTGCTTGCTACCTCCTCTCCCTGAGAAATGCTGAGACCAAGCTGGTGGTGGGGGGTATAGAGATTGCACCTGCCCACCAATACGCTGCCGTGGGGGTCCTGTCTCTACCACTCTTCTACCTTGTGGGCGCGGGGGCCGTCCTCTTTTGGGTGCTAGGTGAGAGGATGAAGGAATAGGGTGGATTGTTGTAGAGTATTACTTAGGAGCCACAATTCTTTGACGGCCAATTCTAGTCATTTCCCTGTTATTGGAAAATAATATAAATAATTATTAGGTGACTTAAAAATAATTATTATTACTCTCCACAATTCTTATTATTATGTTTTTGTTTTGTTTTTCAGGTGCGAGTTTATTCATCATCTGTGTGCATGCGTCCTTCTACAATATAGAGAGTGTGGTTGGCTCTGAAGAAGAACCATTTGACCTGCAGATGGAGCAGGTAAGGTTCTAGTGCATTTGGGGAAGAGTTTATTCCCTTGAAATAAATTGACTCAGTGTCAGTGATCTAGTTTGGGTTCAGTTTGAATACAGTTTGATGGAATAATGATCTATTATTAGTTTTTAGATTTATCAACATCCCAGCCCTGTATGATGTACAAACCTCTGGGCACAAGATTAAGCAATAAGATTTTATTTACTAGTAAATGGGTACTCAAATTACTCTAAATACAAACAAATATAATTGACTGATACTCTTAATTCTAAATACATTTTATTTATACCATAATTACAGTACTGAGTCAAGAAGTACACAAGGGATAGGAATAGGGATGAGAAAGGACTCGATGATGTAAAGATTAAACAAAGATAATGAGATATACAACACCTCAGGGTAGTATTGTTTGGCACCTTTTTCCTTTAAAGCTTAGTACCGTAAGGAGGGGCGAGTTCGTACGTTTTTTAAGTTTTTTTAAGTCTCTTACCCGTGTTTTTTGGCTTATTCCAAATGTTATGTATCCTATAGATAGCTGGCCCAATGGGCTATCAATTCATAACACCTCCAAATTTTTTTAGATTCTTAACTAATGTGGAGACGTGTCTGAACGGGTGGCCGAACTCCCCCCTGGGGGGGTCACTTCGGACAGATTTTTATCAAATTTATAATTGGGAGAATTATTTTTTTTATCCTACTTAGGCATTACACAAGTAAACGTTATCCCTATGGCAGCAAGAGGGAATCAAAAGGAAAAGAACCACGAAAACCAATTTCTGATTGATTACTTCTTTGAAGAAGACTACTCGACAAAAACATTTTTTCGAGAAAATGTCCGAACTCACCCCTTACGGTACCAGAATATGTAGCTGTTTAAATATTAAGTGACTATGATTAGAGAGAACTATAATTTACGACCATCAGTTACCAGTGTTTTAACTTTTCAGGTTTAGGCAAAGTGTGATGATCCAAGCTGGCAGCACCTGATTCACCATAGAGAGTCCCCAACTCATTTACAGAACAGGAAGGATGCACCCGTCATATAACGTATCCTCAGCACAGGCATCACCACCTCACATACAAATTGAAGAGGCCAATTTGCTGTAGGTTATTTTGTAACCCATTATTTCCAGCTTTTCAAAAATCTCTCCTATGTAGCTCCTAAGATGTCAAGACAATACTTAAAGGGTTTTGAAACCCCTGTCCTCAGCACAGGCATCACCACGTAACTGAAGAGGCCAATTTGCCATAGGTTATTTTTTTCAACCCATTATTTTGAGTCATTTAATTTCAGCCTTTCAAAAATCTCCCTAGTCTGCAATCTCTCCTCTATGTAGCTCCTCTAATGTGAAGGCAATACTTAAAGGGTTTTGAAACCCCTTAAGTCTCTAATTAGTCCCTTTCGGTAGTGGTGGACGATACCAAGGATTATTCCATCTTGAAATCAGTTGAATTCAATACCGATTCCGAGTATTTGTGAGCCAGTAACAGTTATATTAAGTACTTTCCTGAAATGAGGGTAAATACTTATTTCTATATTTTCTATTACTTAAAAATTGAATTCAGAACATAAATTTAAAAAAATTACAGTTCTTAGGCAAGGGGATATAACAAATGAAAATTAAAGTCTTGCTAAACTGTACTATGCATCTCATAATGCACATACCCGCATGTACAGTTGCAGAACTAAAACTACCAGGTTTCGGACACATCAGTTTTGACAATCCCCGTACTCTCACCAGTCACCATTACCCATTATAGGCTACGGTACATAAAATAACTTTATTTTTTATTCATTATTGTATGAATTTCCATTTTTTTAAGCTTGCATTCAAACTCATGAGACAACACATTGAGCTTATGAGCAGAAAATTATAAATGTCTTTCACCGAATCCCTCCATTATCCATTTCATTTGATGCACTGGATTGGTTTGCCAGACAACAGATAATTTTTTTTTTTTTTTTTTGAGGGGGGGAAGGATATACCAATGTTTAATCATATGAGCCAAACTTGTCTGAATTTCCTGAAGTAATCAAAGTACTTGAAACCTAGATGTTGGTATCAATTCTTTCAAATACAAGTTTGGAATCGGAGGGATAGATTCGCCCAACACTACCTTTTGGCTCTTCACTGTACCTCCTTTCCTTGTTTTTGCTTCCTGTTCCTAATCCTCCTCTTCCAATTGCAATGTCAGTATCATATCTCCAGCCTTATGATGACTTAGGCCCAATAGGCTGTGGGTAATTCATTCTTTCTCATTCATCATTCTCTAACTTCATATGATTGTGGTTGTACTCATTATTATCTCTTTCTGGCCACTGGATTCATTATGACAAACTGAGACAATAACATCAGACCAGAGAAATGTGCTGATGCCAGGAATTTATGTCCTTGTGCTACCATAATGTGTCAGTACTGTAGTGTGTGTATGAACAGGTTGAGTTGTGAATGTGTGTTTTCCATCTGTACCCTCTGTTCTACAAATTGGTTTTCTTTTTTTAAGAGTTATGAAATCTCTCCATCACCTTTCATTCATGCTTGTTTCTTTTTCTAGCCTCCTCTTTTCTGTATTTCTAGCTGTATGAGGGCCCAGACCCATTTGGCTGTATGCATGAGTATGCATGTGTGTCTATTTTGTGCATGCATTCTTTGACCACTTATAATATAGTGGTGGTCTGCTGCAGTGCCTGGGAAGTTATTGAGGGCAGTGAAGAGTTTATATGAGGGTGCAAGAGTGGCAGTCAGGGTGGAGAGTGAGCAGAGTGAGTTCTTTGAATTGAATGTTGGGTTAAAGCAAGGTTGTGTAATGTCCCTGTGGTTGTTCAGTGTATATAAGGATGGAGTCATGAAAGAGATACAGGGAAGAGCAGTGGATGTTGGTGTTCCCATGATGGGGGAGGGGAGTGAGTGGAAGCTTCCTGTGTTGCTGTTTGCTGATGATACAGTACTGGTGAGTGACAATGAGTGGGAGTTGCAGGGTCTGGTGAACATGTTTGGAACTGTGTGCGAGAGACGGAATTTGAAGGTAAATGTGGGAAAGAGCAAAGTTATGGTCTTTGAGAGAGGGGCAGCCACTGACTGTGAGGTGAGGTTGAATGGCCAGGTTATGGCGAATGTCAGCTCATTTAAGTATCTGGGCAGTGTGATGAGTAAAGATGATGGAGGTTTGGAGGATGAGATGCAGGAGAGGGTACAACAGGGCAAGAGGGTTGTAGGAACGCTGAAGTCAGTGACAAGGAATAGGACGATGAGTATGGAAGTGAAGAAGACCCTGCATGATAGTGTTGTAATCCCAACACTGACATATGGGAGTGAAGCGTGGACGATGACAGAGAGGCACAGATCAAGAGTGAGAGGTGTGGAAATGAGTTACCTGAGAAGCTCAGAGTGACATGGAGAGACAGATTGACAAACGAAGAAGTGCGTGAACGATGCAATGTGGATGTGGATGTGCTGGAGAGTGTGAAGAGGAACACCTTGAGGTGGTTCGGTCATATAGAACGTATGGGGAGCGAGAGATTGGTCAAGAAGGTGTATGAGTGTGGTGGAGGAATGGAGAGGAAGAGGCAGACCCAGAACCAGATGGAAGGATGGAGTTAGGAGGTATATGAGCGAAGGAGGCGTTGGATGGGAGGAGGGATGCCAGTTGGCAAGGGATAGGAATGCATGGAGGCATTTCATTTGTGGCCACCCCCCCGGGGATTAAGGCATCTGGCAATAGATAGATAGAGATAGATAGGTCTGCTGCAAGACGGTGAAATGTTTTCTTTTATCTACATTAAAATACAGTACTACTAATAAAGGGGCAGGAGGCCTTTATTAGTAGTATTTTAATGTAGATAAGCTGCAAATTCTGTTAATGTTACAATATTTATTCATGCTTTTACTACTTATGGATTACTAAATACTTCTAATTTATAGGTTAGTACAGTATAATAATTATTATTATGGCTAGTAGTTATCCTGATGATCAGTAATCATTTTAAGCATCTAAAAAAACAGGACATATAGTACTGTACCACTTTTCCATTGTGTATGATTTTTTAAAGATGGTACAGAATCATAAAAATGTTTCTTACTTCCGTGCATCCAATATATGAAACCTTGATGAAAAGAAAAAAAAAAAAAAAAAAAATTGGCAGAGGCCATAATATAGTGAGAATTGTGTTGTCCTACTGACAAGTACAAACTGTGAGCTTTCCCATCAAATATAACTACAGGTAATAATACTTAATGCTGTATGGATTGGTGCTTATTGGTGCAGATTAGACACTACCTGTACATAAATATTGTGGCTGTGTTAGTTCAGGGTTCCAGATATAGATTTTGAACAGCATGTTAAAGAACCATTACCATTGTCTGGACAAAGATGTGCAGGTCGATAAGATCCCTATAAGTTTCAGATGTTACTTTTTATGTTTGTTTATCTGATAAGGAAAATTCATAATATTTAAAATATATACAGGTATTTGACAAACATGTAGTTAAAAGAAGCACTAATGATAACAGGTGGTGGAAACCCTTTGTCAGTCAGGTAGAAATAATGGGTTTGGAGATATCAGACGTGTATTAGTGAGTGGGAATTATTTATGAACACAGTTGTGACTTTATATTGTATTTTTCTTTTCTTGTGTACAGTCTAGCATATACGCTCTGCCTTTCCTTTTGCCAATCAGTGACCTGCATGTGTACAGATTGTGGAATTTGTGCTTGTTATCAGTGTCCATATTTGATCAGATTTATGTGGAACCCTTTATCATCTCAAAAATACTTAATCTACGACATTATGAGCTAAAGGACGGCTTAGGGAAGGTCAGAAGGTTAATTTTAGACACATGATTTTTCTTATACTTATACAACTTTATTTTATTTTTTTGTAGTGTGTAGATGTTATTGGAAGTTTTGTAGTCTATCATGAAATATAGATTTTGTTATATTATTGCCATGTTGAGATATCAGATAGATCTAATATGGTACAGCTATCCCTTAACCCCCATGGCCCGGTCAAGTCTGGGCTTGCCTCTATTTTTTGGCCAGCCGGTACCTGCAAATTTCCTCGATTTGCCCTATTTTCACAACGCTCTCACTCTTAACCTATATAGCGTACTGACTTCAACATTGTTCCATCCTTACCTTCAACTTTTCCTCTTTTGAATGGTACCATCTGGAGGGCTCTAAGATGTGTAGTTATGGAGATAGTGCGAGTTGAAGCAGACCAAGTTTTGCGCGGGAAGCGCCAATCGTTTGTACGCGTGGCTGATGACGTGGCTATGGTTGTTCAGTTAGCCGCGAAACACCTTTGTATATTCACTACAGTATATTCTTATTACTACGATTATGTATCGTGCGTCATGATCAGAACACTAAAAATAATATGTACACTTGTAGGAATATATCAGTGTAACTGTCACATACAAAATTATAAACAAACTGATTTGTACCGTAGGAAACACGTATATTTACCAGCCACTCGCGGCCACCTGGACGTGTTTGTGGTTGTTATTTTCTTATTACTACGATTATATATCGTGTGTCATGATCAGAACACTTAGAATAATATGTACACTTGTAGAAATATCGTGACACTTTCACTTACATATATTCACTGCGGTACAGTATTTTCTTACGATCGTTAGAGCACAAATTCGGACAAGGGCAAATACTTAAAAATAGCCCCGCCTTATTGAGGACCAGCAGGCAAGTGAGTGGGTAGTGGATCGATATAGTGATGTTGTTTACTAGCCCGCTAACAAAAAATGCCTGCCCTACATAGCCCTAAATGGCGGGAAATAGCTATGACGGTGTACACCTTCACCCGGAGTGCACGTACCGACGGTATATGACGTCACCCGGACCGTAGGGGTTAAGTGTCCCTGCATGCCATGCTGCTATTCATCTGGTGATAATGTAAGACATATCCATATATAGATAAACATGTTCAGAAATACATCAGTACGGAATTGTGGAACAGTCTTGACACATTACAGCAGTGTGTGTAGAATTTCTTTGAGAAACCATAACTTACCACTTACTACTTGGCAGCAATAGAACATTATTATGGGAATTGTACTATAAATCAGTACAGTGGTACCTAGTTTGTTGAACTTAATCCGTTCCAGAAGGCTATTCGAAAACAGAATCAATTTTTCCCACAAGAAATATTGTAAATTGGATTAATCCGTTATAGACCTACCAAAATTATGCATTATGATGCATTTTAACCCCTTAACTGCAGGTGACAACATAAGTTGACACTACCAACAAGTGTGGAGGACATAAGTCAGCAACACAGTTTTTTAAATACGTGCTCCCCAAAACATGCTACAGTAGGTTCGGGCTGGCAACACTGTGATAGCCAAGAGACTCCCCAGAGGCGAGCCAGCCACTTCCAATGTTTTACATGAGCAGTGACCATGTGAGGATGAATTTTCATCACTTCTCTTTTCCTGTAATTACTGTACCTTATATTTATATACGTCAAATCGAGTGATATTGTATTTCATAGTACAGTATGTTGAAAAATGTGATTCCGACATGTTTTACAACGAAAATAAAGCATGAAAACATAATTGGTTATGTACAGTTGCCCACACATGAAGCTGGTTTGGCTAGTTACTTGTGAGGTGGCTACAAAAGAAAGAAAAGTGAAAACAGATGTATTTAATTTAATATTATTACCGTCTGCTTGTCAACAAACTAACTTTTGCAGCTACCTCACAATTAGCAAGGTGGGCAACTGTACGTACTGTAGTGTAAAAGTGCATTTTGAGCTGGCTACCCATCTTAAAGATGTCCAGTTAGTTTTCACAAGTACATCAAAAGACAGCTACAGTAAAGGGTTGTACTTGAATATCCTGTATCACTTATTCATGTACAGTCGGGGTCAATAGTAATCATTCATATATGGGTAAACGTTTGATTGTTTCCCTCTGTTCCTTAGCTGATAAACTTTCCAATAAATAGGGCAAGTACCAACTTGTAATTTACAACATGCAGCTACACACTACTTAAGACAATTACATTACATGTGAGCTTGAAAATATTTGACAAATTGTTTGAGTTATCCATATGTATATAATTATTATTGACCCCGACTAGCATGAGAAACGTGGCGAGGAGGGGGGTTGTTATTGTTTGGAAGGGGAGTCAGACACAGAAATACCACTCTCGTACTTCGCTACAAGATCTTTTTCACCTCTATTGTGGCTCTAATTACTTTTTATTTTAGTGTGCTGCTTTCTTTATCCTTCTTTGACCCCATGGTGGTGTATTTAATAATAATTTTAAAAAAATGACTACAGCAGATTTTAACAGGGGTGTGGGTATAATGTTTTAGGCAAGCTCAGTGTGGGTTGAAGGGATGTGTGGGTTATTTTCGGGGGTTTGAGAAGTGAGGTACAGTACTACTTTACAAATTTTTGTTGGAACTATACAAAATAATGTATAGTAGGTGAAAAACATGTACAGTATGTGGATATTTAAAGATTGTAACGAATGAAGAATTGGTAATGTAGCGAGGTGTAGGTGGAGCATATCTTGATGTACTGTATATAGCATGTGCTGATAATGTACTATTTGGTGATATTGATTGAAATGTGTGCTTGTGGATGAAATGAACAAATGGCAGCAAATGTGAAATTGGCACATTAACTGTGCAGGTGTTAGAACTTTACTGAAGCTGTATTTTTGCACCAAAGAAAAAACAACCACCAGCCAGATATAGATAAGAATATTTATCTCTATTTATAACTGTATGAAGCTTTATACAAAGAAGATATATTAATAACAAAGAGTTTATTATACCCTTCTATTTATTTGTAGTTGTGAAAAAAACAAAAAACTTAAGAGGTTATGATATTCAATTCCGAGTCCTCCCACAATAATTCATCAGTGAAGAACTAATCCTCTTCTACCATATTCAGTACCAAATTTGGAGTGTTGCTTTTGTACCAAATGCCCAATATTGTCACGAACTAACTTGTTGCACTATTGAACTGAAATATGAGGGATGCTTCAGACTTAAAAACCTTGACTGTACGTGAGGGTACCGGGCTTGCTGGTGGAATGAAGTGTTTGCACCTCGTGTTTTAAAATAAATTTTCCACCAAAATTTGGTCAGGAGGGATAACGGCCACCTGCAAGTCAAAGCTACATGGCCTGGAAGAAGGAAAGCATGATGAAAATAAATGGAAGGAAAGGAGGAACAGTAGAAGAAAAATAAAGGAAAGTATGATGGAAATGTAATGAAAGGAGTTACAAAAGTAAAGGGAAGAAAAGATAATACAGTATTACTATTTGTGTAGGGTATACAAAGTTTCCCTCTACGCATTACTGTAAAGCCACACTCAAATATCAAGCAACACTTTCCTTCCATGGTAACAAATAAATCAGTATAATTTCTAAATATAATCATGCAACACCACCTTATGTCAATTTAACCCCTTCAATTAATATTACGTGCTTCAAGTTCATACATGTGTTGTTTTTATTACCAAGATATTTACAACTGTAGGATGGAAGGAAAGTGTTACCGGATATTTGATTGCGGCTGTACATACCAGTTGCTAAACTGTAACATTTCTTTATTTCCCCAAGTATGATTAATTTTACAGTAAGTCATAAAAAAAGTTTAGCCATAGAGATAAAGTAAAATTAGAGCGTTTTTTCCAACATTGCCCGACACAGTAGTAGCATAACTCTGACCCGCCTGGATGGGTCGGGTGATTTGATATGACTCAACGAGACTTGATCTAAATCACTAGATATTATAGAGAACATGCTAAATACAGTACAGTACTACAATAATATACCTAGCACCAAAGTACTAACTACCCTTACTTCCTACTTTATCACAAAAGAATATACAGTGTAGTACTGTAATATAGAAGCAGGAAACCACTACAATATAAAAATATTACAAAATATTTCAAAAATTCTTAGCATCACAGCATATATTACCCTTACCCACTACTTTATTACAAAAGCCACATTTGAATTATATAATGGTTATGAAGTTGAATTTGTGTCAATAGGTCAAGACCAACAATATATCAGTTGTGTTCTGATGACGGGCTATTATACCTCCCACACCACAGTATATCCTTTACAGAGTGCCTGAAAACAAGGAAAAGTGTTGATGACCCTGTAACACGAAGTAGATGGAGACAGAGAGAAGGGACAGTAATCATGAAACAGAAGGAAAGAAGGGACAGCAAATATGAAAGAAATAAAAGGAAGGAGGGACAGCAAACAAGGAAAAAATAGAAGTAAAGGAGAGATAGCAAACATGGAAAAAATACTGTAAATCTTTGATATAACTGTTGCTGCCCAGAGGCGATAATTTAACAATGTATAATTCTGCAGGCATGTGGTATGGGTATGGACAGTATAATTGATTATTATGATTATAAATGATAGTTAGTGTTATCTACAAGATATACATGGAGAAGGTAAGCGAGAGGGACTTGTTGTGTTGGCCAGCTAACTAAGAACAGATGTGAAGCTGAGACAAAGCAGGGCAGGGCAGAGCAGGGCACCCACCCATTCTTTTGCTACAGGACCAACAGTGAGGAAGAATTATTGACTAGTGTAGGAGTGTGATAAGTGTGTCAAGAACCGAGATATATACAACCCGGAATACGTAAGTAACAAAGATAATACAGTATATGAGGGAATCAGTAAGGTGACTCAAATCAAGATATCATGTGGATATTTATGAGAAAATAGTGAATATTGACATGGTTATGGGTTGATACTATTAGCAAAGTGATAGAGAATGATGATTAAATGTATTTGATGTTGATATTACCCTTTTCTGATTTGCAAGATTTGACCCAATTCCAATAAATATGAGATTGATGTCAATGTAACGGGTTTAATTGTACCTCGTCATACCTGACCACCCTATAACGAAGTAGCTAGGAATATATCAAACTTAGTTCAGTACTTGCAACAAATAGGAGATGAGGTGACTGAATGTGTGTCTTTGTTACCATATATTGTACCAATACAGTGGTAAACGTCATGTTAAGTGTTTAGTATTATATTCACAGTGTAGTGAAATGGTGACTGTAGCCTACAGTTAGTGTTCTAATTTCTATCTCTGTCTGAGGTCTTGGCTTCTTTGTCTGGGTTTGATTCATTGTCCCATGTAAGTAAGCCTGTCAATTTCCCTCCCAGGGCAGCCCCAGTGGCCCCAAGTGTGGAGGAGGTTGCGGCACCAGCTGACTGCAGCAGTGCCACCTGATTAACACACAAACAACTAGAATTAATCTACTATAATAGTTATTTGTATTTTATATTATATACATTGATATACTGTATTGCTCTGTAATTTATTACATTATTATATTGTAAATTACACCAACAGCTATACTTTACACAATATAATATTTCACATTTGGGCATCAGAATTTATACAATATGACAGTACCCATTATACACTCAAACGTATTACCTAATGTCTATTGTATTCTCTCTTCACCTCCACAGAAATACATGGGATAAATCTCCTGTCTACAATTAAAATTACACGTAATACTTATTCACATGCACAGCTACACTAATGAATAACTTTCATTCCCACCACCAGAACACTACACGACACTCACCAATTTAATACTTAATGCTTATGCAAAAAAAAAAAAAAACACTTTAATCTTTACTGTATATATTGTGTTTACATATGAAGAAAAAGTGGAGAGCATGTGTATTGGAGGATATGAATTTAATGGGAATAGAAGAACATATGGTACAAGATAGACAGATGTGGAGAGCAGTCATTGCCCGTCTAAACCCTATCCTAAATGGGAAAATACGGACGTTAAACAAAAATAATGATGATGAAATGAAAATAACCCACATTATTCTTTACTATTGATCTAGTGTTTATACAAGAGAAAAAAAAATCACATTCTTTACTATAGATTTAGTGTCAACGTAAGGAAAAACCCGACAATAGTGTACAGTATACAAAATTTTTATCATGATAAAACTTAACTGACAAAGAGGAGAGGGTGTCATGTTATCTGAAGCACATTGGGACACTAAATACAAGTTTTGGACCATGACACTGTGAGAAGGAGAGGATGTCAAATTATCTAGTATACTGTATACCTCTAAAAGGTATTGGTACTCAGAGGGTAGACAGTTTCAAAATGGTATTTTGTGGGTCACTTGTGTTTCAGATCCAATTGCTGATTTTTCAAATGGTTTGCCAAAAAAAAGAGGGCTGATACTTTTTGGAGGTATTGTACAATAGACTTGACTATTATAATTACAAATTTTGGCTTAAGACTAAACATTACTGTATGTAATAATAGTGAGTAGGATGATAGCTGACTAGCAATCATTTTACACCCTACTGGTAAAAACTTACAATAAACAAAGAACAAAGATAGAATAATTTTGATTGTCCATTACTGAAACATTTCCATTCCTTCCAAATATGATGTAGTGCATGGTTATGAATAGAAACTCGTAAAAATTTTTAACAACAAAATGGACCATATTTTTTTGTTTTCCATTTGTTCACAATACTTTGTGTCCTTTGTATACACTGAGAGTGGCTGGGAAGGAGAGTAGGCCTAGAAGTGGCATCTATCAGCTCATGACATCAGCCCAGGGGGGCTGACTTTATTCTGTGTGAATATTAGCCATCCTCCACAGGACTAGAATAAAGATTGTTGTACTATCTGGCATCTTTCTGATGGATTTGACGAGACCTGCCCACATGGATTTAAAATCCACGCAAGGTGTACAGTACTGCAACCGGAGGCTATTTTTTTTTTTTCCCACTGCTGTGTGGACAGCAAACACACAAGGGTGCATTTCCCTTTGCATGCAGCAGTGTAAACTCTCTCCCCTTTTAT
Organism: Petrolisthes manimaculis; assembly: GCA_034508575.1. Taxonomy (NCBI): domain Eukaryota; kingdom Metazoa; phylum Arthropoda; class Malacostraca; order Decapoda; family Porcellanidae; genus Petrolisthes; species Petrolisthes manimaculis. Next base: position 176,525 of record JAWZYT010001115.1, read on the forward strand.
GGTCCCTTCAGGACTGGTCTCATGGAAGGTGCAGCCCCACTTTTAGCTCTTGTGGTAACATGTAATTGGGCCCAATTAGTTTTTAACATCTGAATCTTTAACTTCATCATCACATCATTTATCATCATTTAAATTCTTGTACTGTAAGCCTCAAAATATCTATCATCACTCTCTGAATCTTTTCCCTTATCCACAAACTCTCAGTCATCATCATCACCATCATCTAAAGGGGGAACTGTATCACACTAGCACATCGATAGAAGATTTTGTGAGCCTGGTGGAACAAACGTTTTGTGAACGAGAAACATTGGTGGCATTTGTGAAGTGAAGATAGAATGTATGTCTATGCAAGACAGTTCCACTTATGCAGAAGAAAGTCAATATATAATATATTATTGTCAATTAATTGAAAGTATAAAGGGTGAACAAAAAAAAATAAAAAAATTGAATATTCATATTTTTGAATAATAACAAAAACACAAGTAGAAAATACGATTTAAATATTTTACTGTATTTACTTGTCTGTTACATCGTGTTCTACCTACAGAAAACTAAGGCCAGCGCCAATGTGATAACTCCTGCCCCATCCGTTCTGGTACCATGTTCCACCAGTCCCATGATAACTTGGTTTGAGGAACTAGTGTGATACCAACTAAGTCCTTACTACCATCATCATCTGAGGTCTTGGTTTCTGTGTCTGTGTTTGTATTTTTGTCCCTGGTAAGTACACCTGTCATTCCCCCTCCTATGGCAGCCCCAGTGGCCCCAAGGGTTACAGAGGTTGCGGTGCCAATCCCAGCAGCGCCAGCTGACTGCAGCAGTGCCACCTGGTTGACACAAAAACAACTTGTATTAATGTACAATAGTAATATGTATTTTCCATTCTATACATTGATATATAACTAACAACATTATATTTTGTACATTACAACATCAGCTATACTTTACACAATACAATATTTCATATTAAAGTTTATACATCTCCGCTCTGGAGGTAGCCAACTGTAAAATTTATACAATAAGAAAATACACATTTATACACTTGAGCATATTGCTCAAGCATATTCTCTTTGAAGATTAGTCATCCCCTACAGGGCTAGAATAAAGATTGTTGTAATATTTGGTCACTTTCTAGTGGATTTGACGAGATCTGCCCACATAAATAAAAAATCCACGCGAGGCGTACTCCAATCGGAGTTCCCCCCCTCTCCCCCTACTGTTGTGCGACTGCCAGCACACATGGTGCATTATCCCTTTGCATGCAGTAGTCTAAACTCCCACCACCTTTATGGTCATTCAGGACTGGTCTCATGGAAGGTGCAGCCCTACTTGTAGCTTTTGTGGTAATGTGGACTTTCACCACAATACTGGCTGTGAGATCAAAGACCTTTCCCCCAATGAGACTTCCAGATTCCCTGGTCCCATTTTTCTGGAATGTACTTCTGTAGTCCAGGCATATAGGGCCAGCCACTTCTTTATTTTAATTTGTTTTTTCACTGCAACCGGAGCATACCCAGGCCTGGGTGTCTGTGGGTCAGGAGGCCATTCTGCCCAGGGAGAACAACAACAACTACCTAATGATTATTGTATTCCTTCTTCACCTCCACAGAAATAGACGGGATATACCTCCTGGCCAGTATACAAGTACTCCCTATTCATCTGCACAGCTACACCAATGAATAATTTGCCATCCCACCAAAAGAACAATGCACGACACTCACCAAACTACCGGCAGCAACTGATCCACTGTTAGCAATGGCTGCACTGGACATCATAGAGGCTGCCATTGATCCAGCAGCAGCACCACCAGCAGTAAACCCAGCAGCTGTTCAAATAATCATAAGTTACTATTCTGTACTTTGTATACGTAATGCTATGTAAGAAAAAAGCCCACATTGGTCTTTACTATAGATCTAGTGCTTACACAAGAAAAAACACAAATGTTTATTGCAGATCTAGTATCAACACATTGGTGTATACAAAACTTTTATTGAGATAAAACTTAACTGACAAAAAGGACAGTGTCATATTATCTGAAGCACATTGGGACACTAAATACAATTTTTGGACCATGACACTGTGAGAAGGAGGATGTCAAATTATCTAGTATACTGTACAATAGCCCTGAATAATTACAAATTTTGGCTTATGAATCAACATTACCAGTGAGGACTAGAGGTGCAGCCGCTACCATGGCACCGGCACCAACGACAGATGCCACCCCAATGCCAACGCCTCTAGGGATTATATTCTTGGTACCTATGTCCTCGGAACAAGTAGGTGGTGGTTCATTGTGCCCAGCTGGTCCCAGTGTTGTCTCCTGTGGGTATGAAGGAGGGTAAGATATATTGCTAATGTTTTAAGTTTAAGAAAAGCAACAAAAATGGAAAACACAATTTATTCCCAACCTTTAATGGATAATCCATCATTACCTATTTTAGTACTGATTCGTCACCATACAGTTCGACATTCTGTAAGGCTTAGGGAAGTTTTCAAGGAATATTTATATTAAGTCGAAGATCGACTAAAAATATCTTTGCTAGTTTATCTAAAGAGGATATTGTATAAATATAACAATATTCTAACGAGTAATTAGTCACGCAACATAGTAAAGGCAAAATATACATTATGCCGAACCTGCTAGCAGGCAGATAGGAAAAAGAGCAAACATGGAGGCCGATTTAATCAGCCAATCAGCGAGCAGCAAAAAATTTAAGTGTCCAGTCTCTTTATATTGGGTCTCTAGTAGGGGGAAGATAGCGTGAGATATCGTTTGTTTACATTTTATTAACCGTACGCCGGTGTTTCCTTCTCCTTTCTCTGTCCGAGAAAAACCTTTCTTCTTTATATCGAAGGATCTAAACTGGTGCATATATTTTGTCGCGCCCTATACTAAACTTGAAACCCCGATCATATATCAAGGACCTCCGTGTTGTAGTAAGAAAATTGGAGGTTAGCGAGTCCTTCAAACATTGCCACGAAACACAAACACCACCACCTGTAGTGACAGAGCTTGTTTCGTGGTATTTTTTGGAGGAATCAGAAGCCACCAATTAAGCCACGATTAATCAAGAGGAAGATACACCACCAGGCATGACTGAGTGTTGAAGCTGGTGGTTAACTCGTAATTACTAAAAACGAGCGAGTCACACACAAGGTGACAAGACACGCTAGGCCTAGGCATATTCCCTTGACCTTGGGCTAGGGTGACTGGAGACTGAGGGTAGGGGGGGAAGGAGCATTATACTGGAACCAACAGTTCATGTTAATGCATTTGCGACAAAAATACCCAATAAGGAAATGACATACATATTGTATTTACAAGTATATTTTATATATAAAAAAAATAATGGGAGTGATTATGAATAAATGCTTGAATAATACGGAAAGCAGATTATGGACAAACGCTTGACTATTGCCTTACTAACATTGTACTTCCATCGGTATTTATTGAAAGAATTACCATTTTGCAGCAGTGTTGCCAGATCCGGCTGGGTCCCAGTATATTGCCTTAATCATTTTTTGTACTTTATCACGAATATTTCCCGGTAGTCTGATGCGTTCTAGCTTAGGTTAGGTCAGGCTAATTTAAAAATGCACCATTTGAATATGATTATCTTGGAAATGGGGCATTGCCATAGAAGAAAATAGTCTTAGAATGGTCTAAATAAATATAGGTAATAAAGGTAGAAAAACCATATGCAATAACGGTAATTCACTCAATTTTTACCCTTCCACTTTAAAACGGTCAGTCTTCACCTTATTCCACCATGACCGTTTTTAAATAAGGTTCCATTATTATGTTAAATTCACTATTATTATTTATACAAGTACTTAACCAAGGTTTACACATACTTTCATGTTCCAATTCGGTAAATGTACAGAAAAATTGGGTTCACTATATTGTACAGTATATTTTAGTATCATTACACACTATTTTGGACCATTCTAAGACACTTTTCATCTATGATGTTTCATTTTACAAACCTAATTTGTTAGTCTGACCTGACCTAACCTAACATAGACTACAGCAGACTACTGGGTATAACAAATGTAAACGATCATAAAGTGACTTGTGCAAATTCCCAGAACCTAGCCAAATGTTGTAACACTGCGTAATCCTAACCAAAAACCCAGTTATTCTGTAATAATACCTCCAATTCTCTTACCTTATATTTCCACATGGTTAACACATACAAGTGATGAAAGACATGCAACACAAAATGAATAATATGCAAGACGAACGTGTCCACTGTCCTCCCCGAGCTCCGTGACTACTACGTCTTCCTTCTCCCAGAGTCAGACATATAAAATGATATACAGTTACAGTATTATGTCAGTAATGTCACAGACTCACAAAGCGTGTTTACCGTGGTGCATTCTGGGTAGAGGGCAGTGATGCCACTCTGAAATGTTCAATATCCCAAGACTAGCGCCCAAAAAATCCCAAGATTGGACAAAATATCCCAAGATTAACTAAAATGATAATCCTCACCTGAAATTTGAAGACTTATAGAACAAATATAGGCAAAGGAGTGGAGGAGTATTGCTACCACTCCCTCCTGGCTCTTCAGAATCGCTAATTTTAACTTTAATACTGGGAATAGTATGACGCTAATCACTTATTGTAGGGATCAACTCGATCTTGTCAAAGTTCAAGCAAGACTAAATCCGTTCCATGAATATCTAGAAATCCCAAGATTTACAAAACTATCCCAAGGCCAAGCCCAAAATCCCTAGATCTTGGGATAAATCCCAAGGAGTGGCATCACTGGTAGAGGGGTATTATTTGGTATTAGTGCAGAAGTGCACCTCTCTGTATAATATATATTTTACTGTCATTACCGACTATTTTAGACCATTCTAAGACACTCATACAAACATGGGGGGCCCATAAGGTGCAGAAGTGGACCTTCCTGTATAATAGATATTTTACTGTCATTACCCACTATTTTGGACCATTCTAAGACACTTTTCTTCTATGGTTTTTCTTCCTCAAATGCCACGTTTTCGAGATGTAGTAGTTTGCCCAGGTTAGGTCCCAGTAGTCTGCTGTGGTCTAGGTTAGGTTAGGTCAGAATAGTTTCCAAATTGTGTTTGTAATGGGGCTGCATATTGGGGCATATCTCAAAAAACGGGGCATTTGAGGAAGAAAAGTGTCTTAGAATGGTCCAAAATAGTGGGTAATGGCAGTAAAATATCTATTTTACAGAGAGGTGCACTTCGGCACTTTTACCGATGATTTGACTGACTCAGTGGAGGAAAACAATACAATTTCTTGATAAATGCCTAATGTAAACTGTTGTGTTCCATTTTGTGTAGACTCTAATAAGAGAACTCTTTTGTTGAGCTTTTACAAGCTTTCTAAAGAGCAGAAGATGAGAAAGCTTTGGATAAGGTTGTTAAAAAATTAAAATGTGAGAACGGATTTTCTGTGACCAGTGTTTGCAGTTTACACTTTTCTGAAGACCTACATGATAATATTTCCTTGGTCATCAGAGTGGCCACAGGTTACTGAGAAGTACAACTTGAAAGTGATCTAAGGAAAAAAACAGACTGGACAGCCGCCATCTTGGTGGTCTCGGAGTTAATTTTGTCCCTCTCTCTATTTAGTATTTACTATAGAGATACCACCAGACAGTTTGCCAATTATTGATGACTTTTAAGTATTTTTAACTCTGTGATGTCGTTTTACGATATAAATATGTAGCAATATGGTATATAGCTCTAAACATTATGTACGCTAATATCGAAGCACATAAAGATGGGTGAGTGAGTTTGCAGACAACGTTATTTAGACAGATGAATCACTCATGAATGTCGAGTGTTTACATATTTTTTTTTAGAGTTCAGCGATTTAGAAAAAAAATGGATACTGGTTACATCACCTGGTTGGCTACCACTTGGTTCAATGGGCTGCTTGGGCATGGCAGAGATAGTACTAGGGTATAAAGGGAATAGCACTAGTGCACTACTCTGCAGTAGAGATCCTATACAGAGGAAGCGGATGGGGACGGCTAGAGACCCTATAATAGCAAGGCCAAGAGATATAATAGGGTCTCTACTACTCTAGAGTCTAGGGACGGCAGCCGGCTGGTCATTTTTTGATAATGTCTTGTGATTGGTCACCTCCAGTAAGCGCATCCCTCATTGATCCATCATTCCTCCCAACTTGCCAGGTCTGCTTGACGAAATTTCTCTATAACTTCAACATCAGAATTTCCATTTTTACCTCAATTATTCCCTGTTTACTCTTGAACACTGACGGTCTTTTTGGTATTTCGTCTGATAGAAATTTCCCTGTTTACTCGTGGACTTCAATATCTGCACCTGGCAACACTGGTCGTCTTTCAGTCTACCGTGTTGGTTTAGTAGCGTCGTCTGGCAACTCTTCACGTCCTATTATGTGCTTTAAATAACGCATAATAGTACTTATAACTTCAGGGATCTTATAGAATTAAAAAATATATACCTGTATATGGAAAGACTGCAACTTTCGTCAATAATTTGCCTACGAATGTCAACAATAGATTACCAACTGGTAGTATCTGGCATCATTTACGTTTTTCCTATACTAACTTAGGTATCACGGAAAACTTGAAAATGAGCAAAGATGGCGGCTGTCCAGTCTCTCTTTATAGGGTCTCTACTATTCTGCAGGTACGCCAGTCTAACAAGGGGGAACAGACTATTTAAGAATGACCAGGTGTTATTTCTTCACACGAGGAAAAAATTATTCTATATAACAGTTTAAGTACAGTAATTAGATTACTTTAACTTTTATATTACTAGGAGTTAAGCATCTCAGGACACATAACCACGCTGTGTATTATGACAATATACGGCTAAGGGTATCGATTGTACACTCACAATTCAAAACTTGTACCTTGATGTTTTTTTTAATATTTGGAAATAATCATTGAACCATTTTCAGTCATTAATTTTGCTTTAATTATCGTATGATATTATTATCAACTTGGATGGTATTAAGTCGAGTAAAAGCTGCACATGTATTTTTTTTAATTCATGATACAATAATAATAATCACAATACAAAAGTTCCATTACTACAATTTACATACTGGTTGCATTATTCTATTAATTAATAGCATCACAGTCACTTCACAATCTGTGGACGAGTTACAGAAAGTTATAAGTATATATAAAAATAACTCCCTTATGACATAGTAATACCAAAATTGTACAGTATATTCTAGGTAAATTGCATTTGCATTACAGTATTCTATTAATTAATAGCATCACAGTCATTCCACAATCTGTGGACGAGTTACAGAAAAATATAACTAAGTGCATATAAAAATAATTCCCTTATGACATAGTAATATGCCTTCTCAATGTCCGTAATGAGGGCATTGGGAAGCCGTGCTCAATCAAATCATCGTAACCTCTCGTCCCACATGAGAACCTGATACGTAATGATTTTTGCACAGTTGCATTAGACCACTTACGCATCCTCCCTGCTGCAGCAGATGACAATGCCGTTACTTGGTCTTCATTGAAGACGTGGTGAATCTGTCTTGTGAGGGATTCATGGGTCTGTTGTAGATTTTCTAGTTGTTGTTGTGTGTCGTTAACCTGCTTTGCAAGTGCTGAAGCCTGCTGTCTCCAGAAGGCCTCCCCATCTGTTGACGATACCTGCAAATATATACCTAGTGTTAAAAGAAATATCATCGACAGTGTTTCACAACATCAGTTACACAGTAATATCATAAGCAATGTTAATATCAAGGTTTAGCTGTACAAATTCTGTATTATGTAGAAACTTACAACAATCTCCTCACAAATTGGAATATCTGAACTGTCAGTTAGTTCAATGCTGGCTGATGTGGTGGAACTATCAGTCAGTTCAATGCAGGCTGCTGTGGAGGAACTGTCAGTTGGTTCAGTACAGGCTGATGTGGAGGAACCATAACCATCAAACTGTACAGCATCTTGCATGTGAATCTTGGGCACTGGCTTAACTACTGATAACATTGAGTAGGTGTGGTCCCCAAGCCATACATCCTGCAAACAAATTATAGTACAATACTGTATTAGGGTGAATGAAGCTTGAAAATATTTATAACTTCTACCATTACATTATTGATCAGAGCCCTACTACTTAAATAGGCTAGTATGTAGATGATCCTCCCTCATCAGGAATGGCAACCCTACCATGCTAAAAATTTTAATCTCAGTTTAAGGAGGGGGATATTGCCGGTAGTAATGTGGGCAATACTTACAGGGTTTTGGCGCCCCTTCGGCCCCAGCCACTGACTTTCAGTTCTTCAACTGTCCCCCTTTTCTTTTTATTTCCTTCCTGCTTCCTGTCACCTCTCTCTATCACCTTTTTCTGGCGCTATAGGACCTCGATGTTGCGGCGCCTAATATCCATCAATCAATCAATCTCAGTTTAAGGGTAGTTTCAAACATTTTTGGTCACTACTGTATATATTGGTGTAAGTGGGAGGATTTTTATGACATATCAGCTGGACTCTAGCAGCTCAGTGATGTCTATTTAAATAGAATTCTAATCCTTTAAAGCTGTGGTTCTCAACTCATTACAGCCCATGGACCACCAACCCAATTATGAATATATCGTGGACCATTTCATTTTTTGAGCAATAATATAAAAATGCAAATCAAAGACAACATACAATTATTTATCTTAAAAAGAGATATTACAAAAAAAGAATAGTCATTTATTTAGTTTGATAAAGTAATTTTGTACTATATTTCCTGAGTATCTAAAACTATATACACCAATTCTCACAGTATTACCATTATAGTGAGCATCTTGTGGACCACCCAAAATTTCACCATGGACCACCAGTTGAGAACCACTGCTTTAAAGTGTTCCCTGCTCAAGCTATGGTTCAGTTCCAAGTCCCTTGAGTCAATAGATGGACTCCAAATTACCAATGACTTAATACCTATGTACAGTATGCAGATTTTACAAAGGACTAATAATTTACTTTGTCATTATTAATAAAGTTAATCATACAAGGTATGCCATACCAACATACAAGGCATGCCATACCTATACCCACCTTTGTAGTAGAGTCCACATCATCACTGGTATGCTTTACTGGTGCTTTTCTATACCGAGGAAGGGGTCGGTGGCAAAATATGGTTGGGACTGCAGTGGACTTAAGTTTTTTCCAGCCATCTGCACGGTTTGTTTCAAACTGGTCATCAAGGAAGTGGGCCTGAAATATGCAATTAATGTTAATAAACTTCCCGATATCTTATGCATTCACACCTGCACCAAGACCTAGCCTAACCTTGGCAGACCAGTAAATTGTCCTTTTTACACATGTGCAAGATTTTCAGACAAAACATAGTTTTCCTGATGATGTATTGTTTTCAAGAATGCCCCAGGGGTGAGGTTACAGAACTGGTAAAGGCCTTTGTTTTTCTGTATAGGCTATACAGTACCATACATGGTACCATATGCACCTAATTACTGGAAACTATTGTTTTGTGTTGTGTAATGGTTAATTTATAAATACTAAAGCAGATATTATCATAGAAACAACTCCATCTATTGCAACAAGGGAGAAAAACACTTAGATTAACTCCGACGCTAATTTTCCGAAAACTTGTTTTTAGCCAAAATATTACCATACAAACAGCTATTCCTCAGCCAATTCTTCAGTTATTTGCATAATTCTATTTTTATTTGAAAGCTAACTACATAATCTTTATTTGCAAGTAGCATTAGTGCTGTAAGTTGAATATCTTCTTTTCTAGCAATATATGTTTCCTTGTACGGAGAAAAACACAAATTACCATATTGTGCGGTTATTCAGAACAAAACCGTTGCACCTATGCAAATAATATTACTTGCAAATTACAATCATATCCAGTATACTTGGCATCAAAAACCTCAAAGGAGTTATTCCAATATCTGCAGAGTAGTAGGAAAGTAAATATTGTCGTATTATTGAACTCTGAGAACACATTTTATATTATTACTCTAATAATTATGAATAGAATTCCATGAAACTTTATATATATCTTAGTATACATCTTCACCACCTTCAGTAAAAAAATGAGCTTCCTAGCTCTGATAGAAAAAATAAAGTTTTGAAGTGGACCTTCGTCCTTAACAGACTACTAGGACCTAACCTAGAAAAAGGGGGGGGGGAGAGGGCATGATTAAGGTTATTTGAAAAGAAAAAGTAATATTAATATAACAAATATGGAAAACTTACCAGACTGGCTCTCCCTAAAGATTATTGGGATTAAGTGATGTGTACAAAACTAATACCTTCTTCACAATATTAAGGTAATACATGAATAGAATGGTAAATCTGCATATGAGATCCACCTGGATTGTTCCCACATTTTATATATTTTCATGCATATTTTTACTTGTTCTATTGATTGTTGCCCATAATATTTAGGAGATAACTTTTTTACCCTTACTTGACCTAACCTAACCAAACCAGGACCAAGGCAGACTACCGGGACCTAACCTAGGCAGGGTACCGAGACCTAACCTGGGCAGACTACCGGGACCTAACATAGGCAGACTACCGGGACGGTACAATGTTTACAATGGCAGGAATACACTGGACTTAGGCTCTGGAGAGCTGAAATTTACTGTATGCTATTATATAAAAAATAAATGCAAACTCCTCTTAAATTAACATATTACATTGTCCCCTTGTGAAATATACACAAATTGTAAATGTTTGCCACGTGGTCTTTTTATGTAGTTATACCAATAGAACAATTAAAAATGTACATGAAAAAGTAAAAGAAAAGGTGGGAAAACAGGTAAAACTCTTCTGCAATTTGCAGTTATACCGCATTACCAGCTACCCATTAACGTTAACGTTAGCGTAAATGACTTCCACATTATTTTATGAGAATAATTGTTTTCTTTCACGCTGTCTCCTCCTGTGTATATTAAAGTATGGTGAATCATTGTATTAATGGATAAACTACAAGTAAAATGAATATACTAACCTGGCAGAGTCTATGATTTTCATTGGCTGACCAGTTCGCTCTTCGGACCTTATTTTCCCAAATTTTTCTTCTCTCAGCATCTCTTGGGAACCGAAACAGACGCATATGAGGTCCATTTTTGTTCTGACATCCATATGCAGAACAACCAACCATATTTTCTACCAAAAAAGGACCAGTTAAACAATCACAACACACCACATTTAGCACCAACTACCAGACGGATTCGTCACCATTGCCATTCGACGCCAGTGGACAGTGGCCCAGTGGTGGTTTTTACGGAAGCAGTCATATATAAAGATGGGTAAAGATTGTTATACAACAAAAATCTTCATTTGTTCTAATAAAAATGTACCTAATTAACTAAAACAATATCATATCAGGCAATTTAATCACATTTCTCAGTATGTGGCGTGATATTCTATGTGACGAATCCGTAGGTACTCTAGAGTCTGTCTTGACTATTTTGATGGAAGAACCAAGATGGCGCCTGTGAAAACCAACTAATCATCGAGCAGCAAAAATTGTTGGCTGTCCAGTCTCTCTTTCTATAGCAGTGGTTGTTAACAAGCTGGGTTCGATCGAACCCCAGGGGTTCGGTAAGTCAGTTTCAGGGGTTCGGCGGTTTGGAAAAGGGACAAACTTTGTTGCGAAAATGATATGAGAGTGGCACTTGCCAAGGTGAAGCCGCGCATTTCTGAAATTGTCTCTGAGAGAGGCAACGGCAAAAGTCACACTGATTTGCAGTAAATATTCATTATGCTTTTGTTTTTGTGTGAAATTCATGTTTTGTTCTTTGAACACAGTGATTTTGTGTGCAAATGATGCATGGTACAGTTTGTGCACTAATAATACAGTATTATATAGTTATATACATGTGTTTTGAATTTGAGAAAAAAAAGCACATTTTATTTTCCAACTACGAAGGGTTCGATGAATGCATGTATGGAACTTGTGGGGTTCAGAACCTCCAACAAGGTTAGTAACCGCTGTTCTATAGGGTCTCTAGTACGGTACAGTTCTTTGGATCAAGGTACGAAATGGGGTGCTTTCAAGTGTCCAACATGGTCGAGGTCTGGACACTGCAAAGCCCGCGTAATTCAAAAAGATAAAAATTCTTTGGTAAATAACTACAGTTATGTAATATTGTGAATATCGGGTACGTAACAAACTACAGTATAAGTAATAGAAATAATAGATACAAACGGGACTTGTCAATATTTGTTTTCTTACCAAATAAAGGGTTGATGTTTTTATTGGCAGAAATTCACGGCTGTTATTTGGTAGTGTAATGAAACAATAACGCATTATAAGGAGCTGAAAGGCCTTATTCCATACATGAGTTGGACTGTAGATTGGCTGCTGATGAATAAAGTTAATGTTAGCAAAATCAGTATTTAGCGAATCTAGCAGTACTGTTCGTTCATCTCCCATCATCCTCAAATTAATGCTGGTTAAAGAGCAGCAGTTGCTGACAGCCTGACAGGCCGGGGTAAGTTTTCATTGAGAGCTTGAGGTTGGGTCAACACACTTTAGCAACCCACACGAAAGTTCACCAAAAATCGAAAGAGTATACTGTAGCCTACAAGGTAAAAGGAAAAGTAAGGTAGTTTCATATCGAAGGTAGTTTCATATCCTTAGAGTGAAAGATATGAATGTTTCGAATATTTTAACTTGTGAATCGGGATTCGAATTTCTGACTGGCCCAACATTAGCAACGATAGGGGAGAAACGCTGGAGTGGAGCCAACTGTACAGCCATGGCTGATAGTGCTTGACCAGGGTCCAAGGAGTGTTGGAGAGTAACTGAACAGAGTTCGAAAAAGTGAGTCTTCCAAACCATTATCAACGTTGAGAATGGTTTGGAAAATTCACTTGCTCACCAACTCTCCTTGGACCCTGGTCAAGTACTATCAGCCATGGACTGTACGTGTTTTATATGAAAGACAATCCCATGATCTCGATTGTTTTCTTCTAGTTTATTAAAAATAAAAACAACACTGAGGGTCAACAGGTCAGGTAACAGACAAACGACAACAATTAATTAACCTGAAGAAGGTGTCACATCAAACCTCGATCGTTCACGGAAAGCAGATGCAGCAAAAAATAAGAAATGACTGATAATCATGCCAGAGTGATTCCTCCAGCCACTATTATTATTATCACTACTTGTTTTGACACTTTGGAATCATAGGCTTCACGAATACTTTACTGAGGCACACCTCAACCCCAACCCCACAACACACGTATAGTACGTTCGTTCAACTTGATTCATTAACTCATTTGAAATAATATCACGAATTGTAACATAAATTTACTTGCTGTTCCTCCTCCTTTCTCCTTCTCATTCGATCGCGCTTTCCAGCAGAAACCTTACTATAAACTGCTTCCATATCGAGGTTTCAAATGTTGTGCCTTCCCCCCTCTTTACAATTAATTACTCCATCATACAATATACATAACAATTATATCATACAACAATTATACTATTATACATAACAATAATTCTCTTATACATTGAATAGTACATAACAATTATGCAACAATTTTACTATTATACATAACAATAATTCTCTTAAAAATTGTATATAACAATAACCATACGTACAGTATACATTGCCACATAGTGACATAGCTATAGACAGCATACATAATATTATATACAACAGTTATTACCATCATACAATATATGCATAACATATATTCTCTTACACATGAGAAATTTAGGAGAAAACACAGGACAAACATAATCTAGGGGGATTTTCAAAGATAGGAAGACAAATTTAGCACACGATAATCCATTCCTGGGAGTATGTTGGTGAAGAGAGGTGGTGTGGTGAGACTATAATCTGTTCCTAGGAGTATGTGGGTGAGAATAGAGGTGGTGTGGTGAGGTGTGGTGAGACTATAATCTGTTCCTAGGAGTATGTTGGTGAGAATAGAGGTGGTGTGGTGAGGTGTGGTGAGAGGGCGTAATGTTGAAGCTGCCATAGTGCTGCCGGACCAGTGTTGCCAAGCCGGGACTTCAACCTCCGACCTGAAATAATAATAATAATAATAATAGAAGGCGGTGAGGAAAATATCGGACGTAACAAATATAAAAATATAACAAATATAAAAATAATACAAGACCAGTCGGCATTTATTCCCTCTCTCTCTCTCTCTCTCTCTCTCTCTCTCTCTCATACATACCTTCTCTACGACATTTGTATAGACGGTTCAGCTTCTTGTAATCCATCTGAAAAGAAACAAAGAGCCGTCATTATCATCTGTAGGCAATACGTCTCTACCTGGATCCTTTTCCGGTGACACAAGATAGTGAAGGTAAACCCTATATATAAGGCCTCTAGAAATGAACCCTCGAAATAATCCAGGCCAAAAAACGCTTCAGTGTTTCGAATAGGGAATCTGTTGCCTGGAGTAGTTTGGAGAATTCATAGAGCTCCAGTAAGGGCCCTCATTTTTTTACTGTAATAATAATATATATTGTTGTACTTACCATAGATGATGCTAATATGGTATTATTTTATGTAGGTTGAAGTCTTGCAGATGAAGTTGAGTAGAGTCAAAAATTTTCATCACATACTCCCCCCCCCCTCTCTCTCTCTCCTTTTCCGGCGGGGCGGCGACACAGGACCCTCATAGATCGCTAGAGAGGCGAAGAAAACCCATAATGGTAGACAAAAATATATATTACCATGTAGTATCGGTGAAGGCTGTCGCCCCTTTCAGTGGTGAATAATCAGAGAGAGAATGCGAATTCTCTCTAACTATGGGTTTTCTTCGCCTTTCGACGTTCACGCCAGAGTGAACTCTCCTCATATCCCTAATGGACTGACCTTAGATGGTTTCGCCCTGCGCCAGAAGTTGTATCCTAGTTTCCTTGATTTGATGGTAGGAGTGAAGAAATACCACTTGCCAAACGTGAAGGGACTGTAGTGCATTACTGAGTCTGTAACACAAAACACAACCATGAAAATAATATACAGTACACCCTTGTCGTTTTGCATTGGTGTTATGGGTGTGTATTGCATGTGGTTTGTGATGAATCTGTGTACTGTACAGTAAACCCTCTTTGTATAGTCATGGTCAAAAGTTCTGTATCAGTTGATTGCGTGCCCCGTGAATATATTAATCTTATAACCAATATTACCGTGACAAACAACTATCATTGAGCATCATATTTAAAGTCCGTTTCATTCAAAAGTGTTGCCAGACTTTTGATCGTGACTGTACATGACACACCCATTACACTCAGTGGTGGATGATAAGGGTATTCGTATTAAACTGTTATTACACACCAATAACAATAACGGCCCACAATAAGGAACTTCAGGTAAGCGATCGAGTCTAGCCAAGAAGGAAAAAAAAAATCGTAAATAAATACTCGTTGGAACAAAAGAGTGAGGATTATAAACTGTCCAGATGATAAAATAATTACTGTATATGGATGTTAATTGACCCTCCTCTCATACAGTGCACGTGACATAGTTGATTTTGAATCCCTGTTGATATGTTGATGACACCAATCCAATACCCACAACATACATAAACATCAACAACAACGACGACTCACTGATATCATAGGGCAGCTCGGTTAGTTCCACATCTGACCACTCCCGCCGCACGAAGTTCTTGGCGCTGCCGTCGAGTATGTTGTCCCACTTGATCTCGACGTGGTTGTCTCGGTCGGGGCGGTTGTGTTCGTGGTAGAAGCCGAGGGCGTGGAAGAGTTCGTGGTATACGGGGCCCAGATCCAACCATGAGACACACATAAGGCCCAAAGACAACACCTGGGCGCCACCTACACGCCCGATGTGACTGTAACACCTGCAGTAATTGGACGAAGGGAATTGAAATGAACAAGAGGAAGAAAGAATTATTATTACGTTTTATATTTAATCTGCATAGAGGTTGGTCAGCATGCTCTGGTCTTCTCCTTATGCAAATGAAGGAGGAGATGGCTAGAGAGGAGACATCAAGTACGAAGATACACGAAGGATAAGAGGAACAGATGCTGAAGAATAATTAAAAGGGAGTACTGTACTATACAGTCGTAATCCAAAATTTGTATTCAGGTTTGCTTCGAATGGTTTGAGTCGACACCAGAGGAGTTCCGGAAATTAAGAAAAAAATAATAACTTAAATTTGTTCAGTGAAGTGTCAAACGAAACGAAACTTCAACAAGACCTGGATACAAATTTTGGATCACGAGTCCTGTACGTGGATAATGCCAAGACAGAATTATTAAGTATACTTATCAGTGAAATGAAAGCTTAATGATTCCTCAAACTATACCAGGAAGCAGACATATGCAACTAACTATACGTTATAGCAAGACTAATTGACTCGAGTATTCCATTAGTATTCCATCAGACTTACGAGATAAGAGCATCTGTGTTGTACAGTACTTAGTGTGTTTTGAAGTAATACACAGGAGACGCCCTTATTATCTTTTATATTTTATTTATAGTTATTACGCCTCAAGCTACATTTACTTACGCTAGAGAAAGTGTAGATAGCGTCATTGTGAAAGGAGTTATAACATCATCATCATCATCAGCTGGTAAAGAAATGTTTTACCAATTTACAACGGTAATGTTTTCAACCACAGGAAAGCCACAAGCCCAAAATAAAAATAATAATGAGTAATACATAACAAAGCAGAAATAAGATGCTCAAAATAGTCACGTCTTTAGGGAAATTTTAAGAAAAGAAAATTGAAAAATCACAAATATTCTTTTAAAATATCATGTCTTCGGAAGTACTAAAAGAATGATATGTGAAAACACACACACACACACACACACACACATAATATCTTCAAAATATATAATACCATCGTAAAATGCAACAGTCTCCCCTTCACCCCTTCCGTTCTCTTTAATACCAGCTCCGAAGTAACCCGTTTTATCAGTAGTTGGGCTCGCTTTCACGACGATCATATCCCCAACAACAATAACAGCAGCAGCAGGTCCTCATTTTGACACCATTACCTTGCCGGAATCAGCTGAGCTTCCTGGATATTTTACAGTGTTCATGGAAAAAAGACAATTGCAGTCTAGCAGTTGACGCGGAAACAATGGAGTAATAATAAAACCTTAGGGTACTGTACATTCAGTAGTTGTTACTTATTATTCACAATATTTTACTTTGATTTTCATTTTTTGTTCTCTCTTTTTTTTTATTACATTTTTTCTTACGTAAAATCTAGACTGATTATTTTCTGTGTTTTTTTCTCTAACAGCATATGACTGCCTTCTGCTTTCTCTTGAGGAAGTTTATGCATCAGTCGACCTATCTATTATTTTGAGGGCTATAGTAATCCTAAGAACTATACCACGAAATATAGCAAATTTGTGTAAAAAAGTAGTCGCATTTTATTATTATTATTATTATTATCCCGGAAGGAACCTCTCTCTCTCTCTCTCTCTAAACAGTGTACTGTGCATCACTACACACACACACACACACACACGCCATAGCCTACAGCGATACACGGAAGCAAGGGGAAAAATAGTATCGTGTGTGTGCGTGCGTGCGGAGAGAGAGAGAGAGAGAGAGAGAGAGAGAGAGAGAGAGAGAGAGAGAGAGAGAGAGACCATGCACCCACTACTATTATTATTCGTACTATAAGTGGCCTGTAGAGTGTTACGTAAAATAAATTGAATGGTTGATGGAGTACATTTTTTATAGTTCGCATGGAAACAAGACTAAATAGACATAAATAATGGTGGCCTGTTGCTTGGAGTAGTTTGGAGGAGGCATCATTTACTCCAGAAACACGAGTGAGTGAGAGAATGAAGGAGAATAGTGAATAAAACGAGCAGAGAGAGAGAGAGAGAGAGAGAGAGAGAGAGAGAGAGAGAGAGAGAGAGAGAGAGAGAGAGAGAGAGAGAGAGAGAGAGAGAGAGAGAGAGAGAGAGAGAGAGAGAGAGAGGAATAATTACTTGATGAGAAAGTGATATATAGAAGGAAAGGAAGGAGTCCTGAAGGAAATAGTAGGAACAGTTAACGAAAGAGAAACAAGGTGGGTGACACATGAAGGAAGGAAAGAAGGAAATATAAGAAAAGGAGAGAATGTTAACCAATACACTGGATGGAAGGAAGGAAGGAAAGAAACGAAGGATGGAAGGAAGGAAGAAATGAGTACCAAGATAATAGAAGGAAATGAGGGAGTGTTAACGAGTACAGAAAGGAGGTGGTGACATGCAGGAAGGAAATAGAGGAAGGAGCAAAAACGAAATAGAAGGAAAGGAGGGGGGACAGTTAACGAATATAATACAAGGGAGTGACACAGGAGAAAGGAAAGAAATAGGTAATGATGAAAAGAAAGAAGGAAGGAAGGAAAGGAGAATGAAGAAAGGTAGAAAAAAATAAAGCTAGGAAGGATGAAAAGAAAGAAGGAAGGAAAGGAGAATGAAGAAAGATAAAAAACAAAGAAGAAAGGTAGAAAAGAAAGAAGGAAGGATGGATGAAAAGACGAAAGGAGGGAAGGAAGGAT